>CM038679.1:615155152-615364701 GCA_021605205.1 Aegilops longissima | reverse complement strand
TCATGACCCGCTTTTGCGCAGGAGAGGATAGCTGGCTAGCTCGTAGTAACAACTTGACCAAAAACCCTGGTAGTTCGGATACCAAGGGCAGCAATGGCAGGTCGCGTCGCAACAAGCACAAGCGCCGCATTAACGGCGATAATGCTGAAGATACGACAGTCAATGCCGGATTCAGAGGCTCTAAACCCGGTCAGCGGAAAAAACCGTTCAAAAGAAATACTCAGGGCCCGTCCAATCTGGACCGAATACTTGACCGCTCGTGCCAAATACATGGCACCCCCAAAAAACCAGCCAACAACACCAACAGGGATTGTTGGGTCTTCAAACAGGCAGGCAAGTTAAATGCCAAACTCAATGACAAGGGGCTGCATAGTGATGACGAGGAGGAGCCCCGGCCGCCGAACAATAGAGGACAGAAGGGTTTCCCCCCACAAGTGCGGACAGTGAACATGATATACGCAACCCACATACCCAAAAGGGAGCGGAGCGTGCACTAAAGGACGATATGCGATGGAGCCATCGCCTCAAGTTCAACCCATGGTCCTCCTGCCCGATCACCTTTGATCGAAGGGACCACTCCACTAGCATCCACCACGGCGGATTCGCCGCATTGGTTCTTGACCCAATCATCGACAGATTTCACCTCACTAGAGTCCTGATGGACGGCGGTAGCAGCCTGAACCTGCTCTATCAGGATACAGTGCGCAAAATGGGCATAGACCCCTCAAGGATCAAACCCACAAAGACGACCTTTAAAGGCGTCATACCGGGTGTAGAGGCCAATTGTATAGGCTCAGTTACACTCGAAGTGGTCTTCGGATCCCCGGATAACTTCCGAAGTGAAGAGTTAATCTTGGACATAGTCCCGTTCCGCAGCGGCTATCATTCACTGCTTGGACGAACCGCATTTGCAAAGTTCAATGCGGTGCCGCACTACGCATACCTCAAGCTCAAGATGTCAGGCCCTCGAGGAGTAATCACGGTCAATGGAAACACGAAACGCTCTCTCCGAACGGAGGAGCATACGGCGGCCCTCGCGGCGGAGGTGCAAAGCAGCCTCTCACAGTAATTCTCGAGTCCGGCTATTAAACGTCCGGACACCGCTGCGCCGGAGTAACCTACAACAAGACCGCCTGCACGATTCGAGCATCGCAGAGTAATCCGCCCCAACCCCAGCCCTCGCGAAATTGCGAAGCCAAGATTACGCTATATAACTACGCCTGGAGATTCCATGGGCATAAGGGAGGGCACGACCACGGCACGCCTGCATGCGGCTCAACCGCGCCAGGGGATCCGGATTGTGTCATTCTTTTTTCTTTCTTCTTTTCTCTTACTTTCAGGACTCCGTTTTCTAGAAGCTCTGTCCGGCACTAGAATTGCCGAACTCACAATGCAACAGCCAGGGAAGCAGAAAGCTACGTCGAGTGTCCAGCTGGTCTCTACTACGAGCATTATACCTATTTTACATACCATCCCGCAGCCTACCCCTGGAGGGGAACATGTTAAATAGTCCCATCCCTTGTTTATCGCACTATTTGTATCGTTCTGCTTTCATTGCAGTACCTTTTTGAATAAACAATACATAGCTTTTGCCTATTATTGCACTCCTTTCTTTATCTATATATATGTTCATTCATGACATGTTGCACCCGTACACTTTGGTACGACCAATACACCAGGGGCTTAAGTACCCCAAAAATATGGTGTGATAAGTCCGAACACTTTCACAAGTGCGGCACCCCGAACTTATAGCATTATATGCTTCGGCTCCGAATCATGTCTTGGGTCAATAGTTGGGTTTGCCTGGCTCCCATGTTTTGGTACCTTACGTTCCGTTATATCGGCTAAGGTAGCGCCGGGAGAACCACTGCGATTGTGCCCCGGTTGAGCTGGGTTGAGCACCTCAGTGGAGGAAGCTAAAACTGACCGTCATGATAGGGCGAGAGCCGGTCGCTGTTCGAGAGGTTTTTTCGGGTCCCTAAAGACTTATGCCGCTTAGAGCGAGGAGTCAGCATTGTCCGCCAAAGGCGTGATAGCGCCTCAACTCGGTCTTCGAATACTAGGGGCTTCACCAAATTTAAAATTATAGAATTCTATGGCTAAGTGAGAGTGTTCAAGCACTATAGTCCGGTTGCCTTGTTCGTTGCGCTGGCGCCTCCCTCAAGGACCCAAGAATGGGAACAAGAGCGCTCAAGTTTATCCCGAACACCCCAGACTCGTGGCATGGGGGCTGAAGCCAACGACTTGCCATCTCTCAAATTTGATAAACGGCCGCCTGAAGGTAATATTTTAAATTCACAAGCGTTGCTTAGCGCATATGAACAAGTTTTTAGCATACAGGATAACAAATGCGAGTCTATTCAAAAATTACATCTTTGGAGCATTCACCGCTATAAAGCGGGCACCTTCATGATGCCCTCATAGTATATTTCGGCTTGCGATGCTCCTTGCCCTTGGTGGCCCGTCTGTCACAAGCTTCTCAGCATCCAGCTTGCCCAAAGGCACTTTAGCACGGGCAAGGCCCGACAGGCACCTTCAATGCGACGGAGCGCTTGATGACTTCAATCCATGGACAGGCGTCTACCAGCCGCCGCACTAGCCAAGTAGCTCCTGTGCATGGCTTCCAATGGCCACACCAATTATGAGGCCCTTCATGGCCTGTTCGGCGAACTTAGGAGCTCGACCAGCTGCTTCAGCTGGTCTCTTAGGGGCACGGATGTCCGCCTCAAAGATCCGAGACCAGAACACCTTTTCCGTCGAGCTCCCTCCTTGGCACAAGAGAACGCGGCAGCATCGTACACACCACGGGCAGATCCGCGAATGCCCTGGAGAGCTCCGGATTCGGGTAAGTAATAGATAATTCACTTTCACATGCTTGCTTTGCATAAAGAATTCCTTACCGCTGCTATCTTCTTTAATGATTCAATTTCTTGGAGGGCTTTTGGGCTTCGCCTTAGCGGCTTTGGCACTCTCAAGAGCCGAGGCGAGCTCGGACTCGAAGTTCGAGTCACGCCCAAACTCTCATGTTTTTCCATGAGAGCCTGGAGCTCTTGCCGCACCTCCGCCACCGCGCCTCCTGCTTCTCTCGCTCGGTGCGCTCATGGCCGCTTTGCTTTCGGCCGTGGACACCGCTTCCTTCGTGGTCGCCACCTCGCTCGTGGCCCCTACAATACCCATGTTAGTCCTGTCATTTTGCAACCAAATCCTTTCTATAAGGTATTACTTTAGTAAGGTATTACTTACCTTCCTTGTCCTCGAGCTGCTTCTTGGCAAGGCCGAGCTTGTTCTCGGACCGTTCGAGGCTCTGCTTCAATGCATTAACCTCCATGATCGGTCGGTAGAGGTCAGCAGCGCAGCCTACATTCCCATATTGACATACTTATGTTAGACTCATGCGATATCTTTTAGATCCTCGGTCCGCTTTTCTTTCCGAACACCGAACTAAGCATCAGGGGCTACTGTCTATGCGGTAATATTTTTACATATTCTAAACTTACCTCAAAGCCTGTTAGAAGGCTGGTACAAGCTTCAGTCGGCCCGCTCTTGGCGGATCTGAACTTTCTGGATCACCACACTCATAAAGTGCGGTGCTCCTCGTCGATGGGCGGCGTTAAGCGCCTCCATCAAGCTATCCGTGCCTCCGGATGGACGGAGGTCACCGGCGTCGCAGTCTTGCCCTTCTTACGAAGGGCCGCTTGCGGACTTCGAACCATCAAGGTTCGATGCAGAGTCCGACACAGGCGGGACTTAGAGCCCTCGGGGTCTCGCCCCTTTGCACCCGAGTCCGGGAGGTCACCTTCTGGCGCCTCCAGACCACCTCCTCTGGCTGGGCCTTTTGGGACTCCACCGCGGTGTAAATCTGCGTCCACGAGGAGAGGAGGCGGTCGGAAGTGAAGTGCTGTTCACATCCGTCGAATCCAGGGAGCCGCTCGACGAAGCGGCGAGCTCATCCTTGGGCGGGCTACATGGTTATATTCGGCGTTAGAAGACACTATGCGACAAATAAAAAGTCATGAGCTATTCCGAGTCCGGACACTTACGATCTCGCCAGGCTTTGCCCTTGGTTGCCCTCCTCCTCGTCGTTTTGGCGTTGGTGGAGAAGTCGAAGGAAGGGTCCTTCCTTTCTTGACCCTCCGGCCTCCCGGTCGGGCGGCCTTCCTTTTCTTCTCTCCCCCTGCTGGGGGAGAGGCTTCTTTTTCCTCCTCCTCGTCCTCAAGGGAGGATTCCGCCTCAGAGTCATTGGACGATGAGTCCGACAGCACCTGACGCCGGGAGCTCCTTCGAGTTCCCGTGGCCTTCTTCTTGGCCTTCTTCTCCGGCACCACGTGAGGTGCCGGAGCCAGCAGCCCGTCAATCAGGCGCCCACGTGGTCTTCGCAAGGGGCGGACGGTTAATCTGTTCGGACGTCTTCACCGATCTGTGCCAAAGGTTAGGGAGTTTTAGATCCCGCATAGAGTCAAACTATGAAAACAAGAGTCCCGTAAAGGGTAAAATAGCTTACCTCGGTAGCTTGGCGCATGAGCTGAATCCGCGATCTTGGTTGCGGATGTGGAACCTCGGTGCCTTGAACAGCACCTTCCTGCATCTAAATGCGTAGTGTCAAGAGCCTTTTCAGAGTTTGGTCTTTGTGCGGATCGAACTCCCACAATTTGAAGGTCCGTTGTTGGCATGGGAGGATCCGGCGGATGAGCATAACCTGGAATACATTGACAAGCCTGAGATTCTTGTCCACCAGGTTTCGGACGCAGGTTTGGAGTCCGGACAGCTCTTCCGAATTACCCCACGTCAGGCCCGTCTCTTTCCATGATGTGAGCTGTGTGGGGAAGCAAGATCGGAATTTGGGGGCCGCCGCCCATTGAGAGTCGTGCGGCTCGGTGATGTAGAACCACCCCGATTGCCACCCCTTTATGGTCTCCACAAAGGAGCCTCGAGCCATAGGACTTTGGCCATCTTGCCAACCATGGCACCTCCAAGACTCCGCTTGGCGGCCGCCCACTACCTTCGGCTTGACATTGAAGGTCTTCACCATAAGCAAGTGGGGCTGGATGCTGAGGAAGGCCTCGCACACCACGATAAACACCGAGATATTGAGGATGAAATTGGGGCCAGATCATGGAAGTCTAGGCCGTAGTAGAACATGAGCCCCCGGACAAATGGGTGAAGTGGAAAACCTAGTCCGCGGAGGAAGTGGGTGAGGAACACCACCCTCTCATGGGGCCTGGGGGTGGAATGAGCTGCCCTCGTCGGGGGAGCGGTGCACGATGTCGCTGGACAAGTATCCGCCTTCCGCAGCTTTTTGACTTGTCCCTCCGTGACGGAGGAGACCATCCACTTGCCTCCCGCTCCGGACAAGGCTGGAGAAGGTTGAGGAGGGATGTGCGGACTTGGGCGCTGGAGCTCGAGTGTGCGGAAATGGATGAGCAAAGGAGGAAGAAGGCGTAGGTGAAAAGGTGGATCCTTATCCCCTTATATGGACGGACGAAGCTATGCGTCCCCCGCCAGCCTGGTAAAACTCGCTTTTCTCCCAAGCGCCATAATCAATGGTGCGGTGGGTTACCCACGCCTGTATTGATGGGAATCCCGGAATAAGGGGGCACGATCTCCGCTCTGATAAGACGTGCCAAGGAAACAGCCTCGCTAAACGCGCTGAGGTGGAATAGTAAAAACGATTCGTATAAAGGCCTGGCCGTGGTGTGATGTCACGCTACGGAATACGTCAGCAGATCTGTGCAAAGGTTATTCCCTCTACGGTAGTATGTGGAAGTTGTTTTGCAGAGCCGGACACTATCCTTGTGTTAAAAATCTTCTATGAAGTATTTGGAGGAGGAACCCGCCTTGCAATGCCGAAGACAATATGCGCGCCGGACTCGTCGTCATTGAAGCCTGGTTCGAGGGACTCCGAGGAGTCTGGATTAGGGGTGTCCGGATAGCGAACTATCACCGTTGGCCGGACTCCTGGACTATGAAGATACAAGATTGAAGACTTCGTCCCGTGTCCGGATGGGACTTTCCTTGGCGTCTCGTGGTAGATCTACACTTGTACTACCCATATCATCAATATTAATCAAGCAGGAGTAGGGTTTTACCTCCATCGAGAGGGCCCGAACCTGGGTAAAAACATCGTGTCCCTTGTCTCATGTTACCATCCGCCTAGACGCACAGTTCGGGACCCCCTACCCGAGATCCGCCGGTTTTGACACCTACACCCATCAATAGATATCAATGTGAGTGAGTAGGGATTGCCATGCAACGGATGCACTAGAGCTATAAGTATATGAAAGCTCAACAAAAGAAACTAAGAGGGTGTGCATCCAACTCGCTTGCTCATGAAGACCTAGGGCATTTGAGGAAGCCCATCATTGGAATATACAAGTCAAGTTCTATAATGAAAAATTCCCACTAGTATATGAAAGTGACAAAATGAGAGACTCTCTATCATGAAGATCAAGGTGCTACTTTGAAGCACAAGTGTGGTAAATGGATAGTAACATTGTCCCTTCTCTCTTTTTCTCTCATTTTTTTATTTGGGTCTTTTCTCTCTTTTTTATGGCCTCTTTTTTTTGTCCGGATTCTCATCCCGACTTGTGGGGGAATCATAGTCTCCATCATCCATTTCTCACTTGGGACAATGCTCTAATAATGATGATCATCACACTTTTACTTTTCTTACAACTCAACAATTACAAATCGATACTTAGAACAAAATATGACTCTATATGAATGCCTCTGGCGGTGTACCGGGATATGCAATGATTCATGAGTGACATGTATGAAAGAATTATGAACGATGGCTTTGCCACAAATACAATGTCAACTACATGATCATGCTAAGCAATATGACAATGATGGAGCGTGTCATAATAAACGGAATGGTGGAAAGTTGCATGGCAATATATCTCGGAATGGCTATGGAAATACCATGATAGGTAGGTATGGTGGCTGTTTTGAGGAAGGTATATGGTGGGTGTATGATATCGGTGAAAAGTGCGCGGTATTAGAGAGGCTAGCAATGGTGGAAGGATGGGAAAAAGTGTGTATGATCCATGGACTCAGCATTAGTCATAAAGAACTCATATACTTATTGCAAAAATCTAGAAGTTATCAAAGCAAAGTATTATGCGCATGCTCCTAGGGGGATAGATTGGTAGGAAAATACCATCGCTCGTCCCCGACCGCCACTCATAAGGAAGACAATCAATAAATAAATCATGCTCCGAGTTCATCACATAATGGTTCACCATACGTGCATGCTACGGGAATCAAAAACTTCAACACATGTATTCTTTAAATTCACAACTACTCAACTAGCATGACTCTAATATCACCATCTTCATATCTCAAAACAATTATCAAGCATCAAATCTTAGTATTCAACGCACTCAAAAGAAAGTTTCACATATCTTGAATACCAAGTATATTAACATTAAGCAAATTACCATGTTATTAACGACTCTCAAAATAATCTAAGTGAAGCATGAGAGATCAAGTTTCTTTAAAACAAATCCACCACCGTGCTCTAAAAAAAATCTAAGTGAAGCACTAGAGCAAAAATTATCACGCTCAAAAGATATAAGTGAAGCACTATGAGCAAAAACTATCAAGCTCAAAAGATATAAGTGAAGCGCATAGAGTATTCTATCAAATTCCAATTCATGTATGGCTCTCTCAAAAGGTGTGTAAAGCAAGGATGATTGTGGTAAAACTAACAAGCAAAGATGGAAATAATACAAGACGCTCCAAGCAAAACACATATCATGTATGGTGAATAAAAATATAGCTCCAAGTAAATTACCGATGGAAGTGGACGAAAGAGGGGATGTCTTCCGGGGCATCCCCAAGCTTTGACTTTTTGGTGTCCTTGGATTATCTTGGGGGTTCCATGGGCGTCCCCAAGCTTAGGCTCTTGCCACTCCTTGTTCCATAATCCATCAAAATAATTCACCCAAAACTTGAAAACTTCACAACACAAAACTCAATAGAAATCTCGTGAGCTCCGTTAGAGAAAGAAAACAAAATACCACTTTAAGGTACTGTAATGAACTCATTCTTTATTTATATTGGTGTTAAACCTACTGTATTCCAACTTCTCTATGGATCATAAACTATTTTACTAGCCATAGATTCAACAAAATAAGCAAACAACACACGCAAAACAGAATCTGTCAAAAACAGAACAGTCTGTAGTAATCTGTTACTAACGCAAACTTCTGGAACCCAAAATATTCTACCAAAATTAGAAGACCTGGACAATTTGTTTATTGATCAGCAGCAATTGGAATCACTATTTTATCACGTTCTTGGTGATTTTTAACAATTCGGGCACTGAGCGCAAAGTTTCTGGAAATTACAGCAAGATCAAATAACTATCATCCAAGAAGATCCAATAGGTCTAGCTTGGCACAAACACTAATTAAAACATAAAACAACATCTAAACAGAGGCTAGATGGATTATTTATTCCTAAGCATAAGCAAAAACAAAAAAACACAAAATAACATTGGGTTGCCTCCCAACAAGCGCTATCGTTTAACGCCCCTAGCTAGGCATAAAAGCAAGGATAGATCTAGGTAGTGTCGTAGTAATAAGATAGATCGGTGAAACTCATTTCGTATTCTCTACGTTCGGCAGCAAGTTTTCTTTGAGGCAAGCAAAAGTAATCAAGAGGGCTAAATTTAATAGGACAAAAGTCCCCAAGATCAATTTTACGAGGTATAGGTTCCTCTTTCGGCCCTTCATATTGCACAACCAATTCATCATTGTAAGCATTCTTTTGACAGAACTTTGTGAGTCTATACTCAAGAGAGCATCCTAGCTCATTATTTCGAATAGCCAAATCATCATTAAGCTCAGAGATTCTATCAATTAAAATATTGGTAGGCACTTTTTTCTAAGATTTTTATTGAAAGCAACATAGTCGATAGATTGAAAACGCATTATTTCTTCTTGATCAAAAACGATAGATTCTATGGGAGGACGGCCAGCGTCCACCCTATAATGCGCAAAGATTTCTTTGGCTTCTTTTATTATAAATCTGAATTCATGAGCCAAAAAAATAGTAGCGGCACGCTTAACAAAGGAGTGTTCAATATTAGAAAATTCTAGAAAATTTATTTGTATAGAAGGGTGCATATGCATAAATTGCCTTTCAAGTTCAACGATAAGAAAGGCAATAGCGTCCGCAAGACTACTAGTTCTATGGAGAATAGAACCACCCATAGAGGGTAAAGCACCAGCACAAGTAAAGAAATCTTGAATAACTCCTTTTCCAATAATATTACCACTACCGATTCGAAATCTTTTTGTGTGATAGGTAGGGGATTCTTCAGCAGGAGCTTCAGAATTTTCCATATTATTATCGCCCATACCGGCGATAATTTCCCCAATTTCAGACATAGAGACAAGCAAACAAACTAACACACGAGCAAACAAAAGGCAAGGGGAAAAAAGGCAAACGAGAAAGAGAGAAGGAGATTAGGAAAGAGAGGGCGAATAAAACAGCAAGGGTGAAGTGGGGGACAGGAAAACGAGAGGCAAATGGAAAATAATGTAATGCGAGAGATAGGGATTGTGATGGGTACTTGGTATGGTTGACTTGCTTGCGTGAGCCTCCCCGGCAATGGCGCCAGAAATTCTTCTTGCTACCTCTTGAGCACTGCGTTGGATTTCCCTGAAGAGGAGAGGATGATGCAGCAAAGTAGCATAAGTATTTCCCTCAGTTTTTGAGAACCAAGGTATCAATCCAGTAGGAGACCACGCACAAGTCCCTCATACCTACACAAAACGATAGCTACTCGCAACCAACGCTTAGGGGTTGTCAATCCCTTCACAGTCACTTACGAGAGTGAGATCTGATAGAGAAGATAAATAATATTTTTGGTATTTTTGATAGATAGATGCAAAGTAAAAAGTAAAAGCAAAGTAAAAACAAAGCAAGTAAATAAAGTGATAGAGATTAATATGATGAGAATAGACTCGGGGGCCATAGGTTTCACTAGTGGCTTCTCTCAAGAGCATAGATTTTCTACGGTGGGTGAACAAATTACTACTGAGCAATTGACAGAATTGAGCATAGTTATGAGTATATCTAGGCAATGATCATGTATATAGGCATCACGTCCGAGACAAGCAGATCGAAACGATTCTGCATCTACTACTATTACTCCACTCATGGACCGCTATGCAGCATGCATCTAGAGTATTAAGTTAAAAACAGAGTAACGCCTTAAGCAAGATGACATGATGTAGAGGGATAAATTCATGCAATATGATAAAAAACCCATCTTGTTATCCTCGATGGCAACAATACAATATGTGCCTTGCAACCCTTTACATCACACCGGGTAAGGACACCGCAAGATTGAACCCAAAGCTAAGCACTTCTCCCATTGCAAGAACTACCAATCTAGTTGGCCAAACCAAACGGATAATTCAAAGGGACTTGCAAAGATAACTTAATCATACATAAAAGAATTCGGAGAAGAATCAAATATTTTCCATAGATAAGCTGGATCATAAACCCACAATTCATCGGTCTCAACAAACACACCGCAAAAAGAAGATTATATCGAATAGATCTCCACAAGAGAGGGGGAGAACATTGTATTGAGATCCAAAAAGAGAGAAGAAGCCATCTAGCTACTAGCTATGGACCCGAAGGTCTGAAGTAAACTACTCACACTTCATCGGAGGGGCTATGGTGTTGATGTAGAAGCCCTCCGTGGTGGATGCCCCCTCCGGCGGAGCTCCGGAACAGGCCCCAAGATGGGATCTCGTGGATACAGAAAGTTGCGGCGGTGGAATTAGGTTTTTGGCTCCTGTTCTGATCGTTTGGGGATACGTAGGTATATATAGGAGGAAGGAGTACGTCGGTGGAGCGTCAGGGGGCCCACGAGGTAGGGGGACGCGCCCTCCACCCTCGTGACCGCCTCTGGCACTTCTTGGAGTAGGGTCCAAGTCTCCTGGATCACGTTCGGTTGGAAAATCACGTTCCCGAAGGTTTCATTCCGTTTGGACTCCGTTTGATATTCCATTTCTTCAAACTTGAAATAGGCAAAAACAGCAATTACGGGCTGGGCCTCCAGTTAATAGGTTAGTCCCAAAAGTAATATAAAAGTGGAAAATAAAGCCCATTATAGTCCAAAACAGTAGATAAAGTAGCATGGAGCAATCAAAAATTATAGATACGTGGAGACGTATCAGGCGCCACCAAAGAGGTTGTACACTAATCGCCGCATTTTCTTCTTGATTCGATCTCACAGTGCTGCCGGCGCTCGGTCCCGAGCCGACATGGCGCGGCTCCATCCACGGCGGCGTCGCCGCCACTTCCTCCACGGGCGTCGCTCCTCGGCGGCGACGTCCACATCGAGCAGCTGCTGCTGCTTTAGCTCTCACTCGCCTTTGCTGCTCTGCTCTTGCTCTCGGTCCCTGCCTGGTCCGCTCTTGCTATTGCTCTTGCTTTCGCTGCTGCTCTCGCTCTTGCTCTTGCTTGCGACGCTGCTCGATTTGGCTACACTTGATCGACTGAATCGACTTTTGGGTCATCGATTTTAAGGTGGGCTCGCTGGGTGAAGGAAGAACCAGCCAGAAGGGGGGGGGGCTCACGGAGAGGTACCCCACTATCTATCTTAGGGTTCAGGATGGGGGCGGTGGTCGCCGATGTTGGCGGGGCGGTGGCGTGGGGATCGCCGGAGAAAAAGCTCGGCACGTGGGGGCCTAGAGGGATGGCCGGGCGGGCGGACCGGCGGTGGGGAGTGTTTTGGGGCGGGCGGCGGATCACCGCCGCCATGGTGGCGGGGGCTCTGTTTGGCCGGTGGTGGCTGGCGGCTCAGGGGGGTGGAGGTTGAAGATGAACGCAGGCCCTTGATTTCGTATCCAACGGCTGCAAAATCGACTGACGATAGATGAAAAAGCCAGTCGACCGACGTGTAGCCTCACCTTGCTAGTGCGTTCAGTTTCAACAGCAAAATTCAGTTTCGACAGCAAAATTCTGTTTCGACAGTTAGGTTCAATTTCAACAGTTAAGTTCAGTTTTGACAGTTAAGTTCAGAGATGAGCGGCTGATGTATTTTACATCTAGCACTTTGTGGTTATGTATTTTACGTCATGTATTGGAGATGCTATTAGAATTCCACTCAGGTTAACGTTGTTCGTTGTCTCTCTTGTCCTGCTTCAGCCTCGGCGTCAGATAACTCATGGAGCTGCTCCAACGATTTAAACCCTCCATCACAGCGGAGCAGTACCTCGGGCTCCATCTCCAGATGCCTAAGATCTTCTTCCCCTCCTCCGACAGCAAAGTCAGCCGGAGCATCCTCACCGGCCAACCCAATCACGCTGAGATCGACATGGCTTCGCCAAAGAGGTTGTACACTTGTTGCATCTCTTTTTTACTCTACATGTTATATATATTGTCCACTGAGCACACGGATTTGTTCCTTTAGTGTCTCCTTGAAAGAAAAAATGTAGGAATTTTAATTTTCACTTGTCCTCCTTTTCAAATTCCTATTCATGAAGCACAAGACTAAGAGATAGTAGCATAATAGCATTATAACCGTACATTTTCTTGTGGTTTGACTTAATCTCACCATGCTTCTTTGCATCTTGTGATCTTCCAATTGTTGTGAATCAAACACCCAGATTAGCGTAAATCTGTGTTTTTAAATTCTACATTTTGCATGTGCATTCCTATCCTATTCCTGTCTATTTCCTATCCCTGCATTGTTGGAATCCTCCAACTCAAACAAGCCCTTACAGAATTACTTCTCTTACAGATAGTTGTCAAAGAAAATCTTGCGTGGTTTGTCCCGCCCCTGCTGCGCCGTCATCCACCCCAGCTCAGCCGCTCCAACGACAGAAGGGTCCAGCACAGCAGGGATCCGGCCTCCAGACTGTCTTTCACCGCCTCAGATCTTCTTCCCCACCGCTGGCAGCCATGAAAACTACATTACCATCATCAACCGAGCAGATGACCTCGAGGACTACACGGGTCCGCAAGAGAGGTCGCACTCTTTCGTGTCCGCCACGTTATGCATCGCTAATATTACATGCTACTTTATTGTCCTGTTCACCGATTAGACTCGAGTCAGCTCCAAACTAATGGTCAAACTTGAGTTTTAAATGGTTGTGGGGTACATATCGGGCCGCTATCAATAGTATCTATCTACTATCTGGTTAATCTCCGGTGTCTACTATGAGTTTCATGTTGGGTGGGAAACAAACAGTAAAGAAGCCATTATCTGTATTTATTAACTGAAGCCATTATCTGCCTGCTATTATTGGTTTTGGGTCTCTATCCATAGGTTGCTACCATCACTCTGGATTTCTGCATGCACTCCTTACATAATCTCACTATGTTTTATTCCTATGCATGACAGTTATTGTAAACAATGGAACTGAACATGTAGAGCAAAAGAGACGAGCCTTGCGTGGCAATATTATTTCATGCAGACATCGCTCCATGGTAGGCGCAAAGGCAGCCCCCCCTCCACACATTTCGGATTGTAATCGAGAGGAAGATATCTGTTCTCAGGGGAATTCAGAAGGAGAAGATAACTCCTATTTACCCCCTGAGGTCTTCGCTCTAACTTGGCATGCTGATGTTGGTTACATCATGCATATGGTGTCTTGCATTGCTTACTTTATACATCAAATATGTCATCTGCTTAGTTTAGACATCCTTTGTGTGAATGCCATCTGTTTAGTTTATTCATCGTTTATGTGAATTATGCAACGCCACCTTGTTTAGCCAGGCATCATATATGTGAATTTTGCAATGCCATCCTGCTTAGCCAGTCATCTTATATGTAAATTATATCAGGCCATCCTTTTTTTTCGTTACATATTACATTTGTCAACAATGTTAGTACATTCAACTGCTCTTTGTGTGCATCAGCCATTTGACACGGTGATGGCAAATTTCGAGTGAAAACAAGGTCTTCTGAGAAGACTATGCTATCTGACGAAGCGCATATCTCGCTGGTTACGGATAGCTCCTCGAGGAGGATTCGAGAGACAGATGACCAGTCCTATCCCCGAGGTGTATGCTCTAACTTGGCAGGGTTATGTTGCTCATATCGTGCGTATGGTGTCTCGCATTTCTATGCTATTTGATTAGTTTAGACATGCTTTGTGTGAATGCCACCTGTTCAGTGTCTAATTACCATATATGTGAATTATGCATTGCCATCTTGTTGCAAGACATTATATATGTGAATTAAACATTGCTATCTTGTTGCAAAGGCATTATATATGTGAATTATGCAATGCCATGTTGTTTAGCCAATCATCATGTATGTTAATTATATCATGCTATAATTTTTTTGTATTACGTGTTCCATTTGTCGACAACGTTTGTATATTCAACTACTCTTCCTGTGCATCAACCATTTGAAGCGGTGATGGAAGTATCTGGAGTGAAAACAAGGTATTCAGAGCAGACAATGCTACCTGCTGAAGCAGACATCTTGCTGGCTACAGAGAGCTCCTCAAAGGAGGATTCAGAGAATGATGACCAGTCCTATTTCCCCTCTGAGGTCTATGCTCAAACTTGGCAGGGTTATATTACCCATGTCATGCATGTTGTCTTGCATTGCTTAGTTTTTACATCATATATAGATTGCCATCTGCTTACTTGCTTACTATATAAATCATTTATTTGAATTATATCATGCCATCATGTTTACATATTACATACACATCATCTATCTAAATTATGGCATGGCAACCCATTTAGTAAAGACATCATATAGTTATATCATCTCATCCTGTTTAGTGTTTACAGTCATAATATTTAGAATTATGGCATTTCATCCATGAATGTATGTGAATTATGGCATGCCAACCTATTTAATAAACACATTATATAGTTATGTCATGTCATCCTGTTTACATAGTCTCATATTTTGAACTATGTCTTTCCATCTGTTTTAGTTAGCCATCATAATGTGAAATTGTGTCATGCTATCCTGTTTAGTTAGCCATCATATATGTGAAATTGTGTCATTCAATCCTTTTTGGTTAGACAACATAAATATGAATTATTTCATGCCCTCTTTTATTCCCCACTATCCATTGCACCTGTCTATCATACAATGTCTATACTTTCAATTAATTTTCTTGTTTATCAGCCATTTGAATTGGAGAGCGTGATGGCAGTATTTAAGGGAGTAACAACACGGTCTTGTAAAAGATAGTGCTACCAGTTGATGCAGATAGAACCACGGTTGTACTTGCCCAAGGACAAGATCCACCACACATAACCTGACTCGCAGATTGTACCCCTACCAGTTGGACAGAGAACCAGCTACACCCCTTCTAACCCCAACCCCGCAGATAGTAACCCAGCCCAGTTGACACAGCACCGTCTCCACCACAGAGCACCCAAACACGAGCGGTTAGTAACGGAACTACAGTGCCCAAAGCACGAGGACCACCACTCCGAATCCCGACTCAACGCTTAAAGGAGAAGAAGATTTGTTCTCAGGTCAGGTTCTGTAGCTATGGTTCATACTCCTTTGCTCTTGCATTAATGTATTTACTCATACCAACTATTTTCAAATTTGAAGGATGGAATTGAAACTCCAATCGTGCAACAGGTATGTTTTAAACCTGTTTCTTTAAATGGTTTGCAGTTGTAACCTGCTCTATGTTGATTTCAGTTTCAATTGAATAAACAGTTATGTTCTCATGTCATGCACATTACAAGTGTTGTTATTGGTCTATAATTACCCACACTTATATTCTGTCTATTCTGCTTTGTCTTGAACAAATATAATTTGAACTGTGTCTCTATCTTGATTTGGCAACAAAAACTAGAATGATATAGACCATAAAGTGACCATGGTACATAGATATATGTTTGTTTCATGTTGTTATCATGTCCACTTTACTACAGAACTCATTTACCAAAATGAGTTTCATATACAACATGGTAAACATGTGATGTGTCTGCTTGTTTCTCTTTTAGAATGCGGATAAAATATTGGAGAACAGTACCGCATTATCCAATGGTAAAGGAAGTAATGCAGATAAGGTTCAAGATAGTGAGACATCCCTTTTGGTCTCCAAGAAAGCTGATAAAAACTATCTTGATGACAGTGAGGGAACCCAAAAGTCCTGTCTTGATGTAGTGTTCGAGTTACTGGCCACTACAGCTGGCTCAAGCTCTTCGAACTCGCTATCTGAATCAGTTCGTCTTATTGAGTCTCAACTTCAAGTTGAAAGACATCGATCGATATATCTTTGCGACAGAAGTGAAGGACCGAGGAAGTCCTGCAGAATTCAGATGCATATTTTACGGTGCAATGACAAGTTATTTGGAGGATTTAAGCGCCAAACAAGAGAAAGTTAATAAGCTTGCTAAGCATCTTGCCAACATTATGGGTACCTGGATATTGTTTCTTGAGATCTTATGAAGTGGTTTCAGTTCTGGATTTGTTTTCTTTGCGGCGTTTATTTGCGTTGGTCGCCAACTTTGACAACCAAAGTGTATATGATATGCTGCTTTTTTCCCTATATTTGCACCTTTGGTGGCGAACTTTGATGCCCAATGGATGTAATATGTGTAACAGCCGTGATAGCCTAGCATAAGTTGCTTGCTTATTTATTTCCTTGTTGTCTTGTTTATTTGTTTGCTTGTAGCGGTGCAGTTCTTTTTAAAACTAGGCCACAATAACCATGGGCTAATATTTTTGTAGTGACTTTGGGCCTCCCACGGGTCAGAAAGCGATGGGCCTTCTACGGGTCGTGAAACAAGAGACCTTCTACGGGCCTTAGAAACAATGGGCCTTCTACGGGCAGTAGAAACAATGGGCCTTCTACGGGCCATAGAAACAATGGGGCTTCTACGGGCCGTATCATCAATGGGCCTTATACGGGCCGTATGACCATAACGGGCCATCGTTAATAGGCCGTATTTGATGACGCTATGAAAACGCCAACGATTAACGAACCACAAACAGCCGATGTAACCACGGGCTGAATTTGGCCACAAGCGTAAAATGACAAGAACGGGTCGTAAGTAAACGAATGCTGGAGATGAGCCCAAGAATAAATGGGCTCTGAGAAGGCCGAAAGATAACATTTTCTGGAAACGGCCCAACTGAATAACGGGCCCTTAATGGGTATAAAGTGATATCTTTGTTCATTATGGGCGATTTCACCACGGCCGTTAATGGGTGCAAAGTGATACACTGTTCATTGCGGGCCAGTTTCACCACAGGCCGTTAATAGGCCAAGAGTTACATAGGGCCTCATATGGGCCTAAAGACATCATGGGCCATACATGGGCCAGAAGTGAAAATGGGCTGGAATCATATTGGATGGCCCAGATGACGCTACTGGGCCTAATTTGGATAGGGTGTAACGGGCCTTGGGTTAGCGGGCCGTAAATGGGCTATATGCGAACAGTCCGTTAACAGGCTTTCCATGGGCCGGCCCGCCACCTTTTGACCAAGTCAAACGGGCCGGCCTTTTCACAGGAATGGGCCTCTGTTGGGCCGTGCCACATGTCGACGTATCATAGGCGCCTTTGTCTAATGAGCGGATGACATTTGTCCCAACGATGAGTCGACACGTGTTTCCTCCAGCCAATGATGATTTTACACGTGGAAAATCCCCATTGGTCGGGGCTGTTAACGGGTAATCGGATCCAAAACCCGACCCGATAGCTTAACGGCGTTCCGTTACGGTGGATGCCACGTGTCGGTCACCCTTGACGAAAGCACTTCTGTGATGCGCGATTTATCGTAATGGAAGTGGACACTTCCGTGATGATAATTTTGGTAATGTCATGGAACACTTCTATGACAGCACAGGTATGACTATCTTGATTCTGTCATAAATTTGTCATGGATGTACATGCATGACAAAAAACGCGACCTACTGTGACAAACACGTATCATCACGGAAGTGTATTTTTTTTGTAGTGGCGGCACCAACAAGGAGGCCGATGAGATTGCCAAGAGGGCATCAAGGCGTCTGCCCCAAGAGCCTGGTGTCTTCGAAGAGCGAATTTTCGAGCCTTCAGCGACCCCCGCGGCCGTGGATACTACACCACCTCGAGAGGAACTCCAGTGGCACCAGCCTCGGGAGCCCCCGCCTGCGGCCCGACCTCAGGAGCACGCCTGCTTCTGGCGCTCGAGCCTCAGGAGGGGTGCTGGACCGAGGAGTTCAAGGCATACCTGTTGCAAGGAATGCTGCCGGAGAAAGAGGAGGATGCGGAGCGCGTGGCCAGGCAGGCTGGCATATTGCATCCAGGACGGTGAGCTGTATAGAAAACGACCAAATGATGTTTCCTTGCGATGCATCTCCAGGGAGCAGGGGAGCGAGCTGCTAGCTGACATACACGGCGGGGACTGCGGGCACCACTCATCATCATGCACCCTGGTTGGCAAGGCGTTCCGTAGTGGGTTCTATTGGCCGACGACACTCAACGACGCAGCCGAGCTGGTAAGGTCCTGCGAGGCCTGCCAGTGCCACGCCAAGCAAATCCACCAGCCGGCCCAGGGCCTCCAGACTATCCAACTCTCGTGTCCGTTCACGGTCTTGGGGCTGGATATCCTGGGTCCGTTCCCTCGAGCGCCCGGGGGCTACCGCTACCTCTATGCGCCATCGACAAGTTCACCAAGTGGGAAGAGGTGGAAGTCGTCCACACCATCCCAGCCGGGTCGGCAATTAAGTTCATCAAGGGCCTCGTGAGACGGTTTCGGGTCCCTAATCGCATCATCACTGACAATGGCTCAAAGTTCACTGGCAATCTCTTCAAGACGTATTGTGCTAACCTTGGAACGCAGATATGCTCCGCCTCAGTGGCACACCCCAGGAGCAATGGCCAAGCCGAGCGCGCTAACGCAGAGGTTTTGAGGGGCCTCAAGACCAGGACCTTCAAGAAGAAGCTTGAGGCCTGCGGTAAAGGTTGGCATGACGAGCTCCAATCCGTGTTGTGGTCCATCCGCACCACCGTCACCAAGCCAACAGGAGAGACCCCATTCTTCCTCGTCTACGGAGCTGACGCAGTCCTCCCTCACGAGGTCAAGCATCGCTCCACACGGGTCCTGGCGTTTGACGAGGCACGTCAGGACACCATACGGGGGATGGATCTCGTGTTGGGGGAGGAGCACCGCCGTCAAGCCTTGCTTCGGGTGGCAAGATACCAGCAGGCGCTGCGACGGTACCACTGCCGCAGCGTCTGCTCCAGGACGCTCGACGTGGGCGATCTCGTCCTGAGGCAGGTGCTCTCCAGGGAAGGGCTGCATAAGCTCTCACCCATGTGGGAGGGCCCGTTTAGGATTGCCCACGTCTCTAGGCCTGGCGCCGCGCGCCTGGAGATGCATGACGGGATCCCCATCCAGAAGTCTTGGAACATCCAGCATCTCCCGAAGTTCTACCCATGAAGCAAGGCCCAGTGCCTGTGAAGGTCTCCGCTCGTGACACTGTCACGTAATAATGGGTGGGGCTGTACATGCCCCGGAGTCTCCGGAGTGCCGCCCTCGAGCCTCGGGGGCTCCCTCCCACGTCCTAGTGGCAACACTTGGCTCCACGCTGGTGAGAAGACTAGACTAGGTGCCGGACGCGGCTGTTCATTTGCTTTCTGTAGTTGGCTTGCCCCCCTTTTTAATGGAATTTGAAGTTCTGTTGTTTCTCGGTGACTTGGTTGAACCCCCTCTTCTTTCTGATTCTCCCCTCGGTTCTTTGTTTTGCGCCAGGGAGGGCGGCAGTTGCCCGACGCTCTCCCTCACGTGCCCCGCGAGGGGGCTGGACAGGTGCGTGTGCGTGCGCACTCCCCTGGACTTTGTGAGACGCCCTCATTTGAGCTTGTGATCGGCGCACCCACCTTTTTTAAGTCCGTGCCCCACGGGTACCGCGACGTAGTGCACTAGGCCGTGATCAGCCCATGCCTGAGGCCTCGCGCAAGGAGGGATATGGGTTTCCTAACGAATTTTTGCAGCTTCGCGAGGTCTATCGAGCCGGCAGCAGGTAAGCCCCACCAGATGCCAGGAGGCGTGCGCTCTCACGAGGTGGGAGCCACCTCAAATGTATCAAGCTAAGTTACCCCTCTACGCCTGTGTAAAGCATAAAATTCCACAACAAAACCCGGAAACAATAATCATAGCACAAAGCAGCATAAGCATTACAGTTCATTACACGCCCTCGCAGGGCCCAATACTTGTTTCTTGTGATATAGGGGGAAGGGAAAGGACAGGAAAAAGCGGCCCCTGCGATGCGGCTGCTCACGATGGTCGGTCCCCCCGGATTCAGCCGGAGCCCTCCTCGCGCTTCACTGGGGCGCGGCGACTGGACGACCCTCCACCGTCCTCGAAGCGAGCCCGACGACTTGGAGGTTGGTCGTAGCCGCCGCTGCTGGAGCTCGCTGGAGGAGGAGCCGCCATCGCCGGACGAGCCGTGGCCGTCGCTGAGGGCAAGTTCACCCTCATCCTCGTCACGGCCGTCACCAAGGCCAAGCACTTCATCACCATCGTTGTCTTCAGGGTAGCATCTGGCGCGGCGACCGTCTTCACCGAACACCCTCATGAAGAGGGTCACTGCACCATCGTACTTGAAGTGGAGGGTGTACCGCCTGCTCAGGCCATGCGCGCGGGCGAACGTCTGCCAGCCGCGGGCCAGGGCTACGTTGCCCGCGACGGAGACCTCCACCGCGTCCCATGAAGCCTTGCTGCAGCAGCCGTCGGCCTGCAGCCAGAGGCCGCCAGGACCCGGGGCCGGCAGCTCGCCCGCAAAGGAGCGCGGAAGCTGAAGCCAGGTGCCGGCCGGGTTCTCCGACCACACGACGAACTCCGGCAGCACCTCTGCCGAGTGGAAGCGCGACCGGGGAGGCCGAGCGACAACTGCGCGCCTCCCTTTGTTGACGGGGCTGCCACATCCCGGGTGGCTTCCGCCGCGTGAAGAGGCGCCGTCGCGGCCGCCAGGGACAACACCGGACCCCGAGGAAGTTCGCTTGCGCCCATGAGGGACCACAGCAGGGGTTGCGGCGTGCTTGCGGGGGCGACCACGCCCCCTCTTAGGCGGTGGTGAGCCAGGCCCCTCCTGGCGAGCCTTCCCCTTCTCTACGGCTGAGAACCTCTTCACTGGCGCCATGAGTGTCGCTGTGAGGCGGCGGAGCAAGGAGGAAGAAGAGGAGGCGGGTGGAACGGAGCAAGATATGAGTGACGGGGGCTCCGCCCCCCTCCTCATTTATAGCCAGAAGGAGGCCAACCGCCGGCCTCCACAATCGAAGGTAATGATGGCTTTTCTTCTGCATGCAGCAGGGACTCGTCAAGTCGGGAAGTTGCCAAGGCGGCGTGGGGAAGCGGAGTCGCACACGTCCCATCAACCGCCACGCGTCAATCAAGGCCGCATGCTATTGGGGCCCGCAGCGCTCTACACTTGCCCCTTGGCTTCGCCTCGAAGCCAAGTCTGAGCGCGCCTAGGGCCCGGGGGCTACTGTCCGTGTCCTGGGAACGGGGGTACCCAGACTTGCCTGCCTTTGGCCCAGGGCATGGCTCAGCTAACGGCCTGGTATGACCCATCTTCAGCAACAACCACTCAAGACCCTCGCGAGGGGCGAAGCCTCGCGAAGCGGACGACGCCAAGACCTCCTCAGGGGCAGCCTCACAAGGCTGGCTCCCGAGGAGCGGAGATATCTATACAAGGGGCACCTCGCGAGGTGCGCGTGACATGAGCCGTGACTATCAAGATCAGGCGGGCGCCAGCGGGCACAGAGTACCAGTTGCCTCTTTGGTGCTAAAGGGGCAAGCGCAGGAGAGGAGTCCCGAGGCATCAGGCAAAGGTTTCCATATCGATGCAACGAGACCAAGACCAGCAGGACGGAGGTCACCATGGATCCCACTACGGCGTCACCACCAGAGCCTTTGGCAGGCGGAGACCACCTTTTGTCAGGATAACTTGTACTAGCTGTCTCCCTTCGAAATTGGCCGTTGTGGGATCCCTTCCCGCCTAATATTTGGGAAGAGGACCGAGGCCTCTATAAATAGGACTAGCCACCACCCTAGAGGGGGGTCCGGGATTCAGACCATCCTCACATACACAAGCTCACCGAGCTCAAGAACACCTCTCCTCAGGAGGTTGTTCATCCCTTGTACTTGTTCATCCTCAGCCTGCAAGGAAATCCACCACACCACACTGGAGTAGGGTATTACACCATAACGGTGGCTCGAACCAGTATAAATCATCATGTCTCTTGTTCTTTGGGTTCGTCGAGCTAGGCCCTGAGATCGTTGCGAGAGCAATCTTGGGAGAGAGAGAGAGAGATCTTCGTGCGCACCCCAGTGTTCGAACCTCAAGGGTTTGCTGGAACCCGGAATCCGACAAATATCTATTTACAATTGCTATAGAAAAGATCTTTGACCTTCAGGAGACTAGACCAGAAATGTGTGTCTCCAACTTTATGTTTAATCCCAGAGATGCATTTGCCTTTGAAATATTTATTTAGCAATACAATCAGGTTACAATACACATGGAGTGGTGGTGATCTAATTTAATGGCGGTAGCTGTCAGAGAAGGATCACCAAAGGAAGACAAAACCAAAGAGAAGGAGATAGGCGAGACAACACAATATTAGTGTAGGAAGAAAAATTTAAAATAAAAATAAAAAGAAGAAGGGCATAGAATGCCATTGAAAGGAAAAGTCATGTCGGCCCGGTAATCCTATTTGACGCATTCTACGTCAAACAGTCGAGGCTTTTGGCACAACGGTCGACCGAGCAAGCTACACATGAGATGACCCATTTAGCAGTTACAAGAACTAGATTTTTCTCAAAACAGGCTTTCACCCCGCTTTATAAATAAAGCAACAACCACAGAGTACACGGCCGAACGATACAAGGGGATTTCGTGACCCTCAAACAATGCCGATCCCATAATAACTGGATCACGCAAAACGCACGTGACTACGCTACTGACATAGAGCACAGGAGGAACTGAGAGCAACCCCGCGCTAAGCCCTATAACACCTAAGCTCCACAACAACGCCCCTAGGAGGGAAAACAGCGCAAAGCGTCGTCATTGCCGAGTCTACAACAGACAGAGATTTTCATCCGGAACCCGGACACGGAGGTGCACCACGACAACATCTTCAAGAAGATAACGACGCGCGCGAGCATCGCCGTCGTCGGCACAAAGGGCAAAGTTTTCACTCGGCAGCACCCCTGCGTCACCACGAGGTCTCCAGGGCTAGTGCTTAGAGCAGATAACTTCCAGATCCAGACCGGGGCACCGCCACCGTCAGAGACAGAAAGCGCACCCGAGCCACCCACTGCCCACCTCTCTCCGCCCCCACGGCCAAGAGGTAAGGCCATCACCACTGCCATGGCGCCCGCCGGAGAGCCAGCCATGCGGACTGCCATCCAGGGCCGCCACTCCGACATCCATGTCCAGGACTCCACCAATAGCCAACATCACGGTGCACCCGTCACGGAAGGAGGAGAAAAAGAGAGCACCTTTTGCTCCTAGCTTGGCATCGGCACAGAGTCTGGGTGGCCGCCTCCACAGTAGGAGGCATCCACGCTAGGTTTCTAGCCGTTCCCGGTGGACGGGGGAGACCCTACTCCATGACTACCGACGGCCGTCGCCAAGCACGCTCGGAGAATGCCATGACTGTGGCCCCTGATGCCGATCTGCCCGACAATGTAACGGAGTCCCGACCACCACCAACGACCACCGCACCCGCGACGAGCACGAGCACCTCCCGGATCGAGCCCAGACAAACCTACCCGGAGATGCAACTCCGACTCACCTCAGGCCCCGACCAGATCCGCCCAAACGCAAGCCCCCGGTCACCGTCAAACCGCCGGCATAGACCAAGGATAACGGGGCCTGCAACCACCCAACTACGTCATAGGTGAGGCACGACCACCAGATAATGGCACCGCCCCCACTGACCCGCACCGCCCACACCATGGACAACTCGACGTAGCAGCCGCCACCACCAGGCACGCTGCGCCATGGCGCACCACCACACCGGACCCTCACCTAGAAGCCAAGGGAGAGGGTTAGCCCGTGCCGCCCCTGAAACAGCGGCCGTTGGATCCACCACCGTCCATATCGGATCTGAGAAACCCTCGCCGCCACTCCGAGCACACCCCACCACCGCATCCAAGCACGCCCGTCCCAAGCACCACGCCCACAAGGCCCAGCAGCCCTCCAAGCCACCGCCCTCAGCCGTCGCCGTCGCCTTGGCTGTTGCCGGTGCCGCGTCGCTGCGCCCCGCCAAGCACCACGCATCAGCTCGAGGGGGCAGCCCCGCACCAGACCACCTCGAGGTTCTCTATTTTTTTCAAAAAAAATAGTTGGATTTCTAAAAAGGTTGGAATTACAAAAAATATTAGGATTTTCCAAATGTTTTCATGTTTTCAAAAACTATTTATGTTTTCCCAAAAATGTTTGTAATTTAACAATTATTCAGAATTGTTTTAAAAAATGTGTTCGAAAAACATGTTCATCTTTTTTTCTATTTCTTTTTTATTTTCATTTTTTAAATGTGTCTTTTGAAATTCAAATGCTTTTTTGCAGACTTGTGAATGTTTTTTCTCAAATTTTGTGATATTTTTTGCTGCTTACATTTTTTTTTCAAATTGATGAACTTTTTCAAATGGATGATTTTTTTTAAAATATTTTTTTTCCATATCTGTGTATTTTTTTACAAAATTGATGAGTAGTTCGTGAGCTTCCTCTCAAAATCAGTGAACATTTTTCAAATTTGCAAACTTTTTTCCCCACAATCATGAACATTTTTTGTATATTCATGAGCTTTTTTGAATTTCATGAACTTAAAAAACAGTCTATTTTTCTAGGAAGAGTAGTACATACTGTAACAAACCGACTATTTTTCTTTATAAAACAATAGCATGTACTGTACCAAAATAGGAGAGATAAAAAACGTGCGAGCTGGGCAGGAGCGAGGGAGGGTTGCTGGCCCAGGCCCATGCGGAAGACGCCATGAGCGCTGGGTTAAGCAAGTGGCGCTCAAGGTTCTTCTAAAAAAAGAGGAAGTGACGCTCAAGGCGCCCACGAGTAGGATTCCCCTGTAGGATCCCCTCGGCTTATGCATGACCAAAGAGATGTTTGAAAATGTAAAACGCGTATTAAATAATTGAATATAAAAACATATTTTTTAAATGTTGATCCTATATCAAAAAATTAATCATATAATTAAAAATGTTAACCATGTATAAAAAATGTTCTCAATATATACCAAATATGTACAATGTGTACGGAAAACTAGTCACCAAACACAAAAATTTGAAAAGCTGTTCATGATCTATTAAAAAAAGCGTATACAAAAATGTTCCTGATGTCTACAAAAATATAGAATGTGTATTAGAAAAACTGTACATAAAAACATTAATTTAAAATGTTGATCTTGTATAAAATATTAATCATATATTTTTAAATTTTGAAAATGTATGAAAAGGTCTCTGACATATATCGAAAATGTACAATGTGTATGAAAAATAGTCATCAAACATATCTTCAAAAAAATTAATCACATATTAGAAAATGTGAAACATGTGTAAAATAAGTTTTCCTGATGTTAACATAAAATGTACAAATGTGTATGAAAAATGTAGGCATGTATTGAAGAAGTAAAAGCAAAAAAACAGAAGAAAGAATCTAAAGAAACACCTCAGCAACAAAGAAAAATGGAAAAACTGAAGAAAACCATGAAAAACCATGAGGAAACAAGTAAAGATGAAATAAAACTGAAGGAAAATGAAGAAGACTGATGGAAGCTAAGAAGGAAACAAAAACCAAAGAAAAATAAAGGAAATAGGATAAAAAAGAACAATAAAGAAATGAACAAGAGAAAAATGAAGAAAAAAAGAAAGAAATCAGCAAAAGCCGGAATAAAATGAAGAAAGCAGTGAAAAACAAAGGAATATCGGAGAAACCTGCGAAGAAACAAAAGAAAACAGTGACGAAACAGAGAAACGAAAAAACCCAAAAATAAATTTAAAAGATGTGAACGCAACGAGCGAAGGAAGCAAAGGTGAGCGACAACGGGCGAGGTAAGGAACACATGAAAAAGACCGGCCTAGTATTGTAGTCGCAGGGACAGCTTCAGGCGAGACAGATAGTCTCGCGTGGAACGAGATATTGTCGTCGCGGCGTCACACGGCTAAGGAAAAAGTCCAAAATAAACCTTGAACTCATAGACGGAAGCTAAATCCAACCCTGAAGTTTCAATCCCTGAAATCAGCACACCAAACTCTCTAATCCCAGTCTATTTTAAACCTTGAGAGCGTTTCCAAACAGGGATTGTCGACGTGACAAGTAAAATCGTGGGATTGTTGACTATGGATGCAACTGGGCCGGCCCACCAGACATGAAGTGCGCTTTTTTTTCTCCTAACGTTCCATATAAAACTATACCGAGAAAACATATCATGTTTCTGGACGAATCTAATTCATACCTGGCGCTGCTGACCTACTCGAGCTAGCCACTAAATCCAATGGGTGTAAGTGCTACAATCAGAGGCCCGATCAACTATAACCTCATAAAACAGCGTGGAGATTACTCCTCAAAAAAAAAAAGCAACGTGGAGATTCGAAACATTTATTTAATGGAAAAATATGGAAAACATAAACAATATTTGAAATCCTGGGAGCAATTAATGTATGAACACTTTTTGAAAATTCTGAATACTTTTAAGAAAAACGAATGTGTATCAGAAAATATGTCATGTGTGAGTTAAAATTGCACATTGTCTACTAAAAGAAATTAGACATGTATAATAAAGAAAACCGATTAAAACCGGCATAGAAACAAAAATAAAAGGAAAATAAAAGAATGAAAAAATGTATTACAAAGAAAATAAAAAGCGAAAAAACCCAATGAAAAAAGAAAGAAAACTGAAAGGAAGAAAAGAAAACAAAAACGAAAAAAACTACGAAAAGGCAGAGTAGAGCAAGCGCGCGAGCGACTGCGCTAATGGGTCGGGCCGGTTTGACTTGCGGCATCAGCGAATACCATCTAAAAACTCCGAGGGTTTAAAATAGACCGGGATTAAAAAGTTCGGTGTGCTGATTTCAGGGATTGTAAGTTCAAGATTCGATTTAGTTTTCCTCTACAAATTCAAGATTTATTTTAGACTTTTTCCCATGACTAACGCCGAGCCGTGCTTGTCGAAACCCCGACACCGAGACGCCCGCCCGTTCCAGCGAACTTGATCGCTCTTTCTTTGTGTACTCTTATCGTAGCAAGCTTTCACCCCACTTTATATATAAAGCAACATAACAAAATTCACAGTCAAACGATACAATGTGGTGAGAAGACCCTTGTATAAAGCAGATCAAAAGATACAAGTTGAGTCTAAAAAAGGCCTAACACCTCGCCGAGGCCTGACCAAAGAATCCTGAGATCCACGAGAACGCCCCAAAGAGGGTGACGACGCGTCCCTGTCGGGTCCACAGACATAGGTTTTCACCTGGAGCACGGAGACAGGAACGAGTTGCACGTTGATGTCTTCAGGAAGCAATCGATGCCCATAGGTGCCGCCTTCGTCGGCGCCGGAAATGCAAAGCTTTCGCTAGGAAGCTCGCCTACACCACCAAAAGGAGTCTTGGTCACCACTGCAATGAGGGCCAATACATCTACACCAGATCAGGGCGCTGCAAGAGCAGAGAGCAAAGATCAGAGCCTCCCGTCACTACACCCCCGTCCACACTATCAAGAGAGGTGGAGCCTGCCGGAAAGCCAATCATGAAGCCACCATCCAGGACCGCTGCCCTGGCATCCGAGCCCCTAGACATCGCCGACCATCCACGTCACGATCACCCAACAACGATAGGAGGAGTGAAGGGCACCTCCTTGCCTTTCTCTGTGTACTCTTTACTTGTGCAACCTGCCGAGCGTAAATTAGATGGAATATTTGCTCGTGTCCATGAAACGCCTTTTGCTTGACGACGGAAACGAAGTAATAAATATCTGAACACTCACCGGGCAATGATAAAGCTCGGTTACCTTTCTTACTTCCTCCCCTCCCTGTTCCATGCATGCTTTCATGCAGGCATGCATTCTCTCGGAAAGGAGGCAGTAAGCGTTGCCGTATACGGGTATTCATAAAGTTTAACACGTTTAGGCGCGTGATTAGGCCGCAATTAGGAATAATCCTTATGTTTAGCTGGACGTAAACTCCTCGAAAAGGCAAATGCATAAACACAAAGCTGCAATTTGGTGGCCGGAAGCAAAGCAATTCAAAGATTCTTCCGGTGATCAATCCATCTCCTGTGGTCCTGCGTATATATACTAGCTAGGCTTTGCCACGCATTGCTTCGGCCGCTAACCTTCGTGGAATCGCGTGGTCGACGATAATCACGTACGTACAGCGCCGATCGATTAGGCAGGTGGGTAGCCAGACGCGACATGAGGAGTCATGGGACACTTCCACACTCAAATCGCTCTATTTATTCCCTACTTGATGCATTGGCCCGACTTCAACACGTGCGCAGGCAGCCTATCTATCCTTGGATCATGGGTGCGCACACGCTTCTCACCCCGGTCGTCAGCAAGATCTTCTGCAGCTCCCTGCAGGCCGTGCTCCTGGTCCGCCGGCGTCCCCCGGCCGTCACCGGAGGCGGCTTCGTCGTCACCGACCGCGAGCAGAGGGTCGTCTTCAGCGTGGACGGCTGCGGCATCATCGGCGCCAGCGGGCAGCTCGTCGTCAGGGACGGCGACGGCACCGCCATCCTCTTCATCCACAAGAAGGTGAGTTACCAACTTCGTAGGTCGAGCTCGACCTAGTCCATGTGCCATCTCTGAATGTTTCAACCGATTTGGCCGATCTCACAGGGAGGAGTCGTCCAAGCGCTGAGCGTTCACAACCGGTGGAAAGGGTATCTCATGGACTACGGCGAGCCCAGCAAGCCGGTGTTCAGCTTGCAGGACCCGAAGCCGGTGCTCAGCTGCGCGGCGGGCGACGTCCGGGTCACCGTCGAACCCAAGGGGAGGAAGCGGCACTGGGACTACGAGGTCACGGGATCCTTCGCCCACAGGGCTTGCGCCGTCAAGAGCCGCTCAGGCCACGTCGTAGCACAGGTAAAGTTCTACCACGTGATAAGTATAAGGAGTTGAGTCATGAGTTCAGTTCAATTCAATTACAAATTATGAGTTTTGATTTCCTAATAACGTGTGAACTAGTAGATTGGAGTGAAGGGGATGATGGCCGGCCGGGACTTCTACCATGTGGTGGTGCAGCCGGGCTATGACCAGGCCTTTGTGATTGGCGTAATAGCCATCCTCGACAATATGAACGGGGAATCCACGAGGTGTTAATGCTACAAAGTGGGAGCAATGAGCTGATCACATTTAGTCATGGGACCGATAAGATTGTGTTGGCAATTTGTTTAATTATCTTGATTGATTGATTGTTGGGCCGCTATATTTGTTCCTTCTAGTCTGGAGGTGAAAGTAATGTAAATTGGTGTAAATTAAGGTTGTTTGTTGAACAAGCAAATGGTATGTGTGTATAGTGTTGCATATCTTGTGAACGTGCTCCTCATGTTTGCCTATGCCCTAGACTGAGTTGGCTGGGGTTTGCTGCCCTGATCCTGCCCCAATGTTCATTGGAGGTGACTTTAATACTGTCCGCCATGGGGAAAAAATACTGGTGACCTTTCCTGTTCACTAGCTAATTGCTCGTGCGTTGCAATGATGACATATATATATTCTATTGGTTCGACATAAATCATGTCCGACATACATCTTACACCCATCTTATTACATATCTTGGTAAGGTTTTTTTTTGCGGGAAAGATTTGAATTGATTTGAGTACGTGTAGAGGAATGTAATTTTTGATTTAGGTGAGGTGGTTTTGATAAGATTTGATTTGACTTGGTATGGGTAGGAAAAGACAACGAAAGTTTTAGCCCAGGTTTTGGTTTCGAATCCCAAGAACCCATTTTTTTTCTGTCATGTTCTTTTTCGTTTTGCAATCACATAGTGTCAACACTGCCACTTGCACTCACACATCATGTTTACATGCTCATGTTTAATTTGCGGTCACAACTTGACAAATTGCATAAAACATCACAAACTATAACATTTTTTCAGTACACATTGCAACAATATATCACCATAAATGGAAGCAACTTCATTAGCCATTGCTCGAGGTTCATTAGGCCAAACACATAATATATTTCAGTACAAACGGACATATTTGTAACATATTCCATTGATCCATTTAACTCATATGGTCAACCTCGCAGATAAAACCCCTAATGATAAATGCCATCAGAACATAGATAATTGCCAATGAGCATACCGGTAACACTACAACTAAATCCATTCTCTCCATTCTTTCAATTTGTTGACTCCGGCATATGGGTTTTTATCTTTCTTCATCCTACAAATATGCTGCTCGTTATCAATCTGTGCCCTTTACAGCTTTGTATTGTCATTGGCAGGCTTCTGGATCACAATCCTTGCTCCCCCAATCTTCATCCATCCACCCCAAATATCCACCCCAAATATCCTACAGATTCATATGGCAGTTCAATTAAAATCGGTAAAACATTTCACAAAACAATGGCCAGCAGCATGAAGGCAACAAATTGAATTTAATGGACAGATTCGCTAACATCATAAGGGCAACTCGGAAATATACGACAAACATCAAATCCTTCACTACAAACTCCACGAACTAGCATAAGTTCATGCATGCAAGATGATTCCTTCTTCTCTATCACATAGTACTTATAATCGTACACAACAACCCCCAAACATCCCGTACTTTATCACATGGTATATGTGGTAAGCCACTTTCGAATGGAAATTAAATTGCGGTGATTAAGGTCGTTAGTGTTGGGACACGTAGTAGAAAAAAAAATTCGCTTCTACGCACACCCAAGATCAATATGAAGATGCATGACTGGTTGGGATCACGATCGTTACCGTCACCGAGTTGCATCGGAAGATGAACGTGTCGGTGTAAATCGTACTTGGAGTCCATTGAACCGTCGATGAACGATCCCACGAACCATCCACGAACAGTCCCTCGAACCGAAGACCGAAAGCATGGCCTCTCTACTTGGTTGCAAGCGTGCAACCTTCACGATCCGGCAGCGCTTCGCCGTCCAGAGCTAATCATTGTTGGAGAAATAGAGGGAGGAGATTAGAACCACACTGAGCTTCTAATTATAAGGACAAGAGGATTAGTCTAGTTCTGATTAGTCAACTAGGACCAACTAGAACTAGAACTAGAAGAACTAGAGGAGGCTCCAAAACTTGTATGAATAATAGAGCACAAATCCTCATGTATATATAGGATAGAGGGGAGAGGAGGGGCTGCCACTAAGGGGGGGGGGGAGTTTCGCCCTTGGTGCGCCAGCCAGGGAGGAGGAGTCTCACTCCTCCCCCTCTCCCAATTCGGCCTCCTTCCTTAGGGAAGGAGGCAATTTCCCACTTGGGCCTTTTTGGCCCATGTTGCCTTCCACCTCTTGGTCTTTTTAGACCATTGATATTAAATTAAATATATAAATGTTATAAAAACTTTCGAACCATTTTATATATAATTTAAAATCCCCAGAAACATTTTCTATCTATACATTATTTATTGGTTATACCTGGTATTACCCAATATTCACCAAAGCCCTTCTGGTGACCCCGAAACGCTTCCGGATCCTCTCGGAACTATTCCGAAATTCCACAAATATATTCTCATCACTCCCATCCTATTAACACTCAGCAGATTTTGATTGCCTTAAGCTTGTGACCCCGTAGGTTCGGTAACTCACAGACATGAACGAAACCGTTCGTTAAACGATCGATAGCAGAACCGTGGATGTCCATATTGGTCCCTGTGAGCACACGGATGATATCCGAGTGAACCCTTTGATTATCATGTGATGTTCCCTTTGTTTCGCAATACTTCACAAAACCCGAGATGCATCGGTATGTTCCTGAGTCATCACTATGCTCACTATACCGAAATCCTCGTTACCGGTTTTGTTCTTCTTTCTCATTATTGTGTTCTCGCATCCCCGTGACGTAGTCACCGGTGTCTGGCCAGACGATGTTGGATGTCGTCACACTGAGAGGGCCCTAAGAATATCTCTCCGTCATTGAAGGAGCAAATCCCACTCTCGAGCTATCCGACCACTTGTCAAAATTTCCGATGAACCTGTAAGTTGTCGTTATGATCACCGTGTTACAAGTGACGTTTGAGAAACCCCAAGTGTTGGGGAACGTAGCATGCAATTTCAAAAAATTTCCTACGATCAGGCAAGATCTATCTAGGAGATGCATAGCAACGAGAGGGGGAGAGTGTGTCCACGAACCCTCATAGACCGAAAGCGGAAGCGTTAGTTTAACACGGTTGATATAGTCTAACGTCTTCACGATCCAACCGATCAAGTACCGAACGTACGACACCTCCGATTTAAGCACACGTTCAGCTTGATGACGTCCCTTGAACTCTTGATCTAGCAGAGGGTCGAGGGAGAGTTTCGTCAGCACGAAGGCGTGGTGATGGTGATGGTGATGTGATCCGCGCAGGGCTTCGCCTAAGCACTACGTGAATATGACCGGAGGAGTAAACCGTGGAGGGAGACACCACACACGGCTTGGAACAATTGGTGTGTCTCCAAGGGGTGCCCTGCCCATGTATATAAAGGAGGGACAGGAAGGAAGCCGGCCCTAGGGGGTGCGCTAAGAGGGGGGAATTCCTACTAGGACTCCTAGTCCTAGTAGGATTCGCCCCCCCTCTTATTCCTTCTCATGGAGGGGGGAAAGGGGGAAGGGAGAGGGAAGAGGAGAAGGAAAGGGGGGCGCGCCCCTCCCCTAGTCCAATTCGGACTCCCCGTGGGAGGGGGCGTGGCCACCCCTTGTGGGCTGCCTCCCCTCTCCCCTATGGCCCATGTAGGCCCAATACTTCCCCGGGGGGTTCCGGTAACCCCTCGGTACTCCGAAAAATACCCGAACCATTCCGAAACTATTCCGGTGTCCGAATATCATCATCCTATATATCAATCTTTACCTCTCGACCATTTCGAGACTCCTCGTCATTTCCGTGATCTCATCGGGACTCCGAACAATCTTCAATCACCAAAACACATAACTCATAATACAAATCATCATCGAACGTTAAGCGTGCAGACCCTACGGGTTCGAGAACTATGTAGACATGACCGAGACACATCTCCGATCAATAATCAATAGCGGAACCTGGATGCTCATATTGGTTCCTATATATTCTACGAAGATCTTTATCGGTCAAACCGCAATGACAAGATACGTTATTCCCTTTTTCATAGGTATGTTACTTGCCCAAGATTCGGTCATCGGTATCATCATACATAGTTCAATCTCGTTACCGGCAAGTCTCTTTACTCGTTCCGTAATGTATCATCCCGCAACTAAATCATTAGTTACGTTGCTTGCAAGGCTTATCGTGATGTGCATTACCGAGCAGGCCCAGAGATACCTCTCCGATACTCGGAGTGACAAATCCTAATCTTGATCTATGCCAGTAGAGCATCTTTATAATCACCCAGTTACGTTGTGATGTTTGATAGCACACACGGTGTTCCTCTGGTATTTGGGAGTTGCATAATCTCATAGTCAGAGGAATATGTATAAGTCATGAAGAAAGCAATAGCAATAAAACTTAACAATCATTATGCTAAGCTAACGGATGGGTCTTGTCCATCACATCATTCTCCTAATGATGTGATTGTTGGGGAACGTGGTATTTCAAAAAAATTACCTACGATCACACAAGATCTATCTAGGAGAAGCATAGCAACGGGCGGGGAGAGTGTGTCCACGTACGCTCGTAGACCGAAAGCGGAAGCGTTTAGTAACACGGTTGATGTAGTCGAACTTCTTCGCGATCCAACCGATCCAAGTACCGAACGCACGACACCTCCGCGATCTGCACACGTTCAGCTCGGTGAAGTCCCTCGAACTCTTGATCCAGTTGAGGCGGAGGGAGAGTTTTGTCAGCACGACGACGTGGTGACGGTGATGATGAAGTTACCGGCGCAGGGCTTCGCCTAAGCACAACGACGATATGACCGAGGTGTGTAACTGTGGAGGGGGGCACCACACACGGCTAAAAGATCAACTTCTGTGTCTATGGGGTGCCCCCTGGCCACGTATATAAAGGAGGGGGGAAGAGGAGGCCGGCCTAGGAGGGGCGCGCCTATAGGAGGGGTCCAACTAGGATTCCCAATCCTAGTTGGAGTCCCCTTCCTTTTCCAAGAGGGGAGAGAGGGAATGAGTAGGAGAGGGAGAAGGAAAGAGGGAGGCGCCGCCCCCTCCCTAGTCCAATTCAGACCAGCCCAGGGGGGGGGGGCTCCCCTTGTGGCCCTTCTCTCCGTTCCAGTAAGGCCCATGAAGGCCCAATACTTCCCCCGACGAATTCCCGTAACTCTCTAGTACTACGAAAAATATCCGAACCACTCAGAACATTTCCAATGTCCGAATATAGCCTTCCAATATATCGATCTTTACATCACGACCATTTCGAGACTCCTCGTCATGTCCGTGATCTCATCCGGGACTCCGAACAAACTTCGGTCATCAAATCACATAACTCATAATACAAATCGCCATCGAACGTTAAGCGTGCGGACCCTACGGGTTTGAGAACTATGTAGACATGACCGAGACACATCTCCGGTCAATAACCAATAGCGGAACTAGGATGCTCATATTGGCTCCTACATATTCTACGAAGATCTTTATCGGTCAAACCGCATAACAACATGTTGGGGAATGTAGTAATTTCAAAAAAAATCCTACGCACACGCAAGATCATAGCAACGAGAGGGGAGAGTGTTGTCCACGTACCCTCGTAGACCGTAAGCGGATGCGTTATGACAACGCGGTTGATGTAGTCGTACGTCTTCATGATCGACCTATCCTAGTACCGAACGTACGACACCTCCGCGATCTGCACACGTTCAGCTCGGTGACGTCCCATGAACTCATGATCCAGCAAAGTGTTGAGGGAGAGCTTCGTCAGCACGACGGTGTGATGACGGTGATGATGAAGCTACCGGCGCAGGGCTTCGCCCAAGCACTACGACGATATGATCGAGGTGGATTATGGTGGAGGGGGCACCGCACATGGCTGGAAACAATCAACTTGTGTGTTCTAGGGTGCCCCTGCCCCCGTATATAAAGGAGCAAGGGGGAGGCTGATACGTCCATTTTGCATCATGCTTTTATATCAATGTTTATTGCATTATGGGCTGTTATTACATATTATATCTCAATACTTATGGCTATTCTCTCTTATTTTACGAGGTTTACCATGAAGAGGGGGAATGCCGACAGCTGGAATTCTGGCTCAAAAAGGAGCAAACGTTGGAAACCTATTCTGCACAACTCCAAAAGTCCTGAAACTCCATGAAACAACTTTTTGGATTTTATAAGAATTTGTGAGCAAAAGAAACAGGCCAGGGGCCCCACACCCTGTCCAGGAGACAGGGGGCGCGCCCCCCCTATAGGGCGCGCCCCTATCTCCTGGGCCCCCTGGTGGGCCTCCGGTGACCATCTTCGGCTATATCATCACTTTTACCCTTGAAAAATCGTGGGCAAGCTTACGGGATGAAACTCCGCCGCCACGAGGCGGAACCTTGGCGGAATCAATCTAGGGCTTTGGCGGAGCTGTTTTGCCGGGGACACTTCTCTCCGGGAGAGGGAAATCATCACCAACGTCATCACCAACGATCCTCTCATCGAGAGGGGGTCAATCTCCTTCAACATCTTCACCAGCATCATCTCCTTTCAAAACCCTAGTTCATCTCTTGTATCCAATCTTGTATCAAAACCACAAATTGGTACCTGTGGGTTGCTAGTAGTGTTGATTACTCCTTGTAGTTGATGCTAGTTGGTTTACTTGGTGGAAGATTATATGTTCAGATCCTTTATGCATATTATTACTCCTCTGATTATGAACATGAATATGCTTTGTGAGTAGTTACGTTTGTTCCTAAGGACATGGGTGAAGTCTTGCTATTAGTAGTCATGTGAATTTGGTATTCGTTCGATATTTTGATGAGATGTATGTTGTCTTTCCTCTAGTGGTGTTATGTGAACATCGACTACATGGCACTTCACCATTATTTGGGCCTAGGAAGGCATAGGGAAGTAATAAGTAGATGATGGGTTGCTAGAGTGACAGAAGCTTAAGCCCTAGTTTATGCGTTGCTTCGTTAGGGGCTGATATGGATCCATATGTTTAATGCTATGGTTAGGTTTACCTTAATACTCCTTTTTGTAGTTGCGGATGCTTGCAATAGGGGTTAATCATAAGTGGATGCTTGTCCAAGTTAGGACAGTACCCAAGTGTCGGTCCACCCACATATCAAATTATCAAAGTACCGAACGCGAATCTTACGAACGTGATGAAGACTAGCTTGACGATAATTCCCAATGTGTCCTCGGGAACTCTTCATTATTAGAATTTGTCCAGGCTTATCCTTTGCTACATAAAGGATTGGGCCACCTTGCTGCACTTTATTTACTTTATTTACTTTTTGCTCGTTACCATTTATCTTATCACAAAACTATCTATCACCTACTATTTCAGTGTTTGCAGAGAAAATCTTACTGAAAACCGCTTATCATTTCCTTCTGCTTCTTGTTGAGTTCGACACTCTTACTTATCGAAAGGACTACGATAGATCCCCTATACTTGTGGGTCATCAAGACTCTTTTCTGGCGCCGTTGCCGGGGAGTGTAGCGCTTTTGGTGAGTGGAACTTGGTAAGGAAACATTTATATAGTGTGCTGAAATTTTCTGTTACTTGTTACTATGGAAACTAATCCTTTGAGGGGCTTGTTTGGGGTATCTTCACCCCAACCAGAAGAGCAAAGAGATTCTCTTCAACCTACTGAACTTTATGAAAATATTCACTTCGAGATTCCTTCGGGTATGATAGAAAAACTGCTAGCTAATCCTTTTGAAGGAAATGGAACATTGCATCCCGACTTACACCTTATCTTTGTGGATGAAGTTTGTAGATTATTTAAGCTTGCAGGTATCCCCGATGATGTTGTCAAAAGGAAGGTCTTCCCTTTATCTTTGAAGGGAGATGCATTCACATGGTATAGGCTATGTGATGATACGGGATCTTGGAACTATAAGCGATTGAAGTTGGAATTTCACCAGAAGTTCTATCCTATGTGAGGGACTCGTCGTCATTGAAGCCTGGTTCGAGGGCTCTTGAGGAGTCTGGATTAGGGGTGTCCGGATAGCGAACTATAAATCGTTGGCGGACTCCTAGACTATGAAGATACAAGATTGAAGACTTCGTCCCGTGTCCGGATGGGACTTTCCTTGGTGTGGAAGGCAAGCTTGGCGATACGGATATGTAGATCTCCTACCATTGTAACCGACTCTGTGTAACCCTAACCCTATCCGGTGTCTATATAAACCGGAGGGTTTTAGTCCGTAGGACGAACAACAATCATACCATAGGCTAGCTTCTAGGGTTTAGCCTCTCTGATCTCGTGGTAGATCCACTCTTGTACTACCCATATCATCAATATTAATCAAGCAGGAGTAGGGTTTTACCTCCATCGAGAGGGCCCGAACTGGGTAAAACATCGTGTCCCTTGTCTCCTGTTACCATCCACCTAGACGCACGATTCGGGACCCCTACCGAGATCCGTCGGTTTGACACCGACATTGGTGCTTTCATTGAGAGTTCCTCGTGTCGTCATCCTTAGGCCCGATGGCTCCTTCGATCATTAACAACGACGCGGTCCAGGTGAGACTTTTCTCCCGGAAAGATCTTCAGATTGGCGGCTTTGCATCATGCGGGCAATTCACTTGGCCATCCGAGCATATCGAAAGCTTCGCCCGTGGCCATCAGTCAGATTTGGGAGTTTGAACTACACGGCCGACATCCGCGGAGACTTGATCTTGACGGATTCGAGCCACACCAAGCGCCGCCTTTGTCTCGATGGGCACGATCTAGCTCTGCCGCGAGCGATTGCCTCGAGGCCGCACCAGCATCCGCTCGACCCTTAGCTCGGAGCCGACTCCGCTGATCGAGGATGAGTGGCTGGACACCGCCTCGGGGGTACAATCTCTATGGCGATCAAGCGAACTCCATCCTGTCCTTTGCGAAGACCGTGACTCCAAGGTGCGGACTCCTCTCCGGACTCGAACCCTCCGCGCCTTAATCAATCGAATCCAATTGGGCGCCGGTTATGGAGTTCACTGCCGCAGACATGTTTCAGCACTCGCCCTTTGGCGACATCATGAATTCACTAAGGTCTCTCTCTTTATCAGGAGAGCCCTGGCTGGACTACGGTCAGGAAGGTTGGGATGCGGACGACGAAGAAATTCAACGCCCACCCACCACCCACTTTGTAGCCAGCCGATGATTTAACCGACATGCTCGACTTCGACCAAGACATCGACGGTATGGACGATGATCTTTGAGCGACCAAGAACCAGCGCCACTGAGGCACTGAAGTCCACCTCGTCATCGACATATACATGGTGGACATCCCAAAAGATGGGAACAGCGATGGAACAGCGGAGGATGACCCTCCAAGAAACAGCCCAAGCGTCGGTGTCGTGGCGCCGCTCTAAATCCCGCCACAGCAAAAGCGGTGATTCCGCACGGAGATAATAACACCCGGACAGTGCGAAGACAACCCCTCCAGCAGGATTCAACACGAGGAGGGAGAAGCCAGCCCTCGTGATGAGGCGGCAGAGGGGAGGTGGAGGACGATAATTATATGCCTTCCACCGAAGATGAGGCAAGCCTCGACGACGACGAATTTGTCGTGCCTGAGGATCCCGCCGAACAGGAGCGTTTCAAACGCAGGCTTATGGCCACGACAAGTAGCCTCAAGAAAAAGCAGCAGCAACTTAGAGCTGACCAAGACTTGCTAACTGAAAGATGGACTGAAGTCCTTGCAGCCGAAGAGTACGAACTCGAACGCCCCTCCAAGAGATACCCAAAACGCAGGCTGCTACCCCAATTAGAGGAAGCATCACCCAAACCTACATTACCAGCACATGATGCGGCCGACCGGCCACCCCGTGGCCGCGACAGAGAGGCCTCTAGACCCTCCATTCAAGCCGCACCCCAACCACAGCCCTCGCGAAATTGCGAAGCCAGTACTACACGTACATAACTACGCTCTAGAGATACCATGGGCATAAGGGGTGGGGCACGACCACGGCACGCCCAGAATGTGGCTCAACCGCACCAGGGGCTCCCGATTGTGTCATTCTTTTTCTTTCTTCTTTTCTCTTACTTTCAGGACTCCATTTTTCAGAAGCCCTGTCCAGCTCTAGAATTTCCGAACTCACGATGCAACAGCCAGGGAAGCAGAAAGCTACGTCGAGTGTCGAGGTGGTCTCTACTACGAGCATTATACCTGTTTTACATACCATCCCGCAGCTTACCCCTAGAGGGGGACATGTCAAATAATCCCATCCCTTGCTTATCGCACTATTTGTATTGTTCTGCTTTCATTGCAGTACCTTTTTGAATAAACACTACATAGCTTTTGCCTATTATTTCACTCCTTTCTTTATCTATATATATGTTCATTCATGACACGTTGCACCCGTACATTTTGGTACGGCCAATACACCAGGGGCTTAAGTACCCCAAAGATATGGTGTGATAAGTCCGAACACTTTCACAAGTGCGGCACCCCGAACTTATAGCATTATATGCATCGGCTCCGAATCATGTCTTGGGTCAATAGTTGGGTTTGCCCGGCTCCCATGTTTTGGTACCTTACGTTCCGTTATATCGGCTAAGGTAGCACTGGGAGAACCACTGCGATTGTGCCCCGGTTGAGCTGGGTTGAGCACCTCAGTGGAGAAAGCTAAAACTGACCGTCATGATAGGGCGAGAGCCGGTCGCTGTTCGAGAGGTTTTTTTGGGTCCCTAAAGAATTATGCCGCTTAGAGCGAGGAGTCGGCATTGTCCGGCCAAGGCGTGGATAGCGCCCCGAACTCGGTCTTCAGAATACTAGGGGCTTCGCCGAAATTTAAAATTATAGAATTCTATGGCTAAGTGAGAGTGTTCAAGCACTATAGTCCGGTTGCCTTGTTCGTTGCGTTGAGAGCCTCCCTCGAAGGACCCAAGAATGGGAACAAGAGCGCTCAAGTTTATCCCGAACACCCCAGCACTCGTGGCATGGGGGCTGAAGCCAACGACTTGCCATCTCTCAAATTTGATAAACGGCCGCACAGAAGGTAATATTTTAAATTCACAAGCGTTGCTTAGCGCATATGAACAAGTTTTCAGCGTACAGGATACCAAATGCGAGTCTATTCAAAAGTTACATCTTTGGAGCATTCACCCGCTATAAGGCGGGCACCCTTCAGGATGCCCTCATAGTACATTTCGGGCTTGCGATGCTCCTTGCCCAGCGGTGGCCCGTCCGTCACAAGCTTCTCAGCATCCATCCTGCCCCAGTGCACTTTAGCACGGGCAAGGGCCCGACGGGCACCTTCAATGCAGACGGAGCGCTTGATGACTTCAATCCATGGACAGGCGTCCACCAGCCACCGCACTAGCCCGAAGTAGCTCCCAAGCATGGCTTCCTTAGGCCACAGCCGAATTATGAGGCCCTTCATGGCCTGTTCGGCGACCTTGTGGAGCTCGACCAGCTGCTTCAGCTGGTCGCTCAGGGGCACCGGATGTCCGCCTCAAACATCTTGAGACAGAACACCTTTTCCGTCGAGCTCCCTCCTCGGCGCGGTAGAACGCGCAGCATCGGACACACTCACGGGCAGATCTGCGAATGCTCCTGGAGAGCTCCGGATTCGGGTAAGTAATAGATAATTCACTTTCACATGCTTGCTTTGCATAAAGAATGCCTTACCCGCCGCTATCTTCTTTAATGATTCAATTTCCTGGAGGGATTTTTGGGCTTCGGCCATAGCGGCTTTGGCACTCTCAAGAGCCGAGGCGAGCTCGGACTCTCGAGTCTTCGAGTCACGCTCCAAACTCTCGTGTTTTTCCACGAGAGCCTGGAGCTCTTGCCGCACCTCTGCCACCCGCGCCTCCTGCTTCTCTCGCTCGGTGCGCTCCGCGGCCGCTTTGCTTTCGGCCGTGGACACCACTTCCTTCAGGGTTGCCACCTCGTTCGTGGCCCCTACAATACCCACGTTAGTCCTGTCATTTTTGCAACCAAATCCTTTCTGTAAGGTATTACTTTAAGAAGGTATTACTTACCTTCCTTGTCCTCGAGCTGCTTCTTGGCAAGGCCGAGCTCATTCTCAGACCGCTCGAGGCTCGCTTCAATGCATTGACCTCCATGATCGGTCTGGCAGAGGTCAGCGCAGCCTGAATTCCCATATTGACATACTTATGTTAGACTCCTGCATATATCTTTTAGATCCTCGGTCCGGTTTTCTTTCCAAACACGAACTCAGCATCGAGGGCTACTGTCTATGTGGTAACATTTTACATATTCTAAACTTACCTCAAAGCCTGTTAGAAGGCTGGTACATGCTTGATCAGCCCGCTCTTGGCGGACTGAACTTCTGGATCACCACACTCATAAAGGCGGTGCTCCTCGTCGATGGGCGCCGTTAAGCGCCTCCAGCAAGCTATCCGGTGCCTCCGGATGGACGGAGGTCACCGGCGTCGCAGTCTTGCCCTTCTTGCGAAGGGGCCGCTTGTCGGACTTCTGAACCACTGAAGGTTCCGGTACGGAGTCCGGCACAGGGCCGGACTTAGAGCCGTCTGGGGTTTCGCCCCCTTTGCGCCCGGAGTCCGGGAGGTCGCCTTGCGGCGCCTCCAGGACCACCTCCTCCTAGTGGGGCCCCTTTTGGGACTCCACCGCGGTGCCGTCTGCGTCACGAGGAGAGGAGGCGGTCGGAAGTGAAGTGCTATTCACATCTGACGAATCCAGGGATCCTCTCGACGAAGGGGCGAGCTCGTCCTTGGGCGGGCTACATGGTTATATTCGGCGTTAGAAGACACTATGCGACAAATAAAAAGTCTTGAGCTATTCCGGAGCCCGGACACTTACGATCTCGCCAGGGGCTTTGCCCTTGGTGGCCACTCCTCCTCGTCGTTGTTGGCGTTGGTGGAGAAGTCTGGAGGAAGGGTCCTTCCTTTCTTGGACCCTCTGGCCTCCCCAGTCGGGGCGGCCTTCCTTTTCTTCTCTCCCCCGCTAGGGGAGAGGCTTCTTTTTCCTCCTCCTCGTCCTCAGAGGAGGATTCCGCCTCAGAGTCGTCGGACGATGAGTCCGACAGCACCAGGCGCGGGAGCTCCTTGAGTTCCGTGGCCTTCTTCTTGGCCTTCTTCTCCGGCACCACGTGAGGTGCGGCCAGCAGCCCCATCAATCGAGGCGTCCGCTGGGTCTTCGGCAAGGGGCAGGCGGTTAATCTGTCCGGACGTCTTCACTAGTCTGTCAAAGGTTAGGGAGTTTTAGATCCGCATAGAGTCAAACTATGAAAAAAGAGTCCCATAAAGGGTAAAATAACTTACCTCGCTGGCTTGACGCTGCGAGCTGAATCCGCGATCTTCGGTAGCGGATGCGGGAGCTTCGGCGCCCTTGAACAGCACCTTCCAGGCATCTTCGTACGTAGTGTCGAAGAGCCGGCTCAAGGTTCGGTGCTATGCCGGATCAAACTCCCACAAATTGAAGGCCCATTGCTGGCATGGGAGAATCCGGCGGATGAGCATCACCTAGATTACGTTGACAAGCTTGATATTCTTGTCCACCAGGTTTCGGACGCAGGTTTGGAGTCCGGACAGCTCTTCCGAATCACCCCACGTCAGGCCTGTCTCTTTCCATGATGTGAGCCATGTGGGGAAGCCAGATCGGAATTCGGGGGTCGCCGCCCATTGAGAGTTGCACGGCTTGGTGATGTAGAACCACCCTGATTGCCACCCCTTTATGGTCTCCACAAAGGAGCCCTCGAGCCATAGGACGTTGGCCATCCTGCCCAGCATGGCACCTCCGCACTCCGCTTGGCGGACGCCCACTACCTTCGGCTTGACATTGAAGGTCTTCAGCCATAAGCCGAAGTGGGGCTGGATGCAGAGGAAGGCCTCGCACACGATGATAAACGCCGAGATGTTGAGGATGTAATTCGGGGCTAGATCGTGGAAATCTAAGCTGTAGTAGAACATGAGCCCCCGGACGAATGGGTGAAGTGGAAACCCTAGTCCGCGAAGGAAGTGGGGGAGGAACACCACCCCCTCATGGGGCCTGGGGGTGGGGATGAGCTACCCCTTGTTGGGGAGCCGACACGCGATGTCGCCGGACAAGTATCCGGCTTTCCGCAGCTTTTTGATGTGCCCCTCCGTGACGGAGGAGGCCATCCACTTGCCTCCCGCTCCGGACATGGTTGGAGAAGGTTGAGGTGGGATGTGCGGACTTGGGCGCTGGAGCTCGAAGTCTTGTGAAATGGATGAGAAAAGGAGGAAGAAGGCGTAGGTTAAAAGGTGGATCCTTATCCCCTTATATGGACGGACGAAGCTATGCGTCCCCCGCCAGCCTGGTAAAACTCGCTTATCTCCCAAGCGCCATAATCAATGGCACGGTTGGGTTACCCACGCCCGTATTGATGGGAATCCCGGAATAAGGGGGCATGATCTCTGCCCTGATAAGGGGTACCAAGGAAACTGCCTCGCTAAACGCGCTGAGGTGGAACAGTAAAACGATTCGTATGAAGGCCTGGCCGTGGTGTGATGTCACGCCGCGGAATACGTCAGCAGATCTGTGCAAAGGTTATTCTCTCTACGGTAGTATGTGGAACTTGTTTTGCAGAGCCGGACACTATCCTTGTGTTCAAAATCTTCTATGAAGTATTCGGAGGAGGAACCCGCCTTGCAATGCGAAGACAATATGCGCGCGGATTAAATCGTCATTGAAGCCTGGTTCAGGGGGCTCTTGAGGAGTCTGGATTAGGGGTGTCCGGATAGCGAACTATCACCGTTGGCGGACTCTGGACTATGAAGATACAAGATTGAAGACTTCGTCCCGTGTCCGGATGGGACTTTCCTTGCCATGGAAGGCAAGCTTGGCGATACGGATATGTAGATCTCCTACCATTGTAATCGACTCTGTGTAACCCTAACCCTATCCGGTGTCTATATAAACCGGAGGGTTTTAGTCCGTAGGACGACCAACAATCATACCATAGGCTAGCTTCTAGGGGTTAGCCTCTCTGATCTCATGGTAGATCCACTCTTGTACTACCCATATCATCAATATTAATCAAGCAGGAGTAGGGTTTTACCTCCAGCGAGAGGGCCCGAACCTGGGTAAAAACATCGTGTCCCTTGTCTCCTGTTACCATCCGCCTAGACGCACAGTTCGGGACCCCCTACCCGAGATCCGCCGGTTTTGACACCGACACTATGCATCTTGTTCATCGTGATCGTAATTACATATATAATTTCTGGCCTCGCGGAGGAGAAAGCATCGCTCAAGCTTGGGGGAGGCTTAAGTCAATGTTATATTCATGCCCCAATCATGAGCTCTCTCGGGAAATGATTATTCAGAATTTTTATGCTCGGCTTTCTCTTAATAATCGCAACCTGCTCGATACTTCCTGTGCTGGTTCTTATATGTTGAAGACTATTGATTTCAAATGGGACTTATTGGAAAGAATTAAGCGCAACTCGGAAGATTGGGGTTCAGACGATGGTAAGGAGTCAGGTATGACACCTAAGTTCGATTGTGTTAAATCTTTTATGGATACCGATGTTTTTCGTGGATTTAGCGCTTAGTATGGACTTGACTCTGAGATAGTAGCTACTTTTTGTGAATCTTTTGCTACACACGTTGATCTCCCTAAAGAGAAGTGGTTTAAATATAATCCTCCTGTTGAAGTGAAAGTAGTTGCACCTATTACAGTCGAAGAAAAAACTATTACATATAGTGATCCTATTGTTCCTACTGCTTATGTTGAAAAACCTCCTTTTCCTGTTAGGATAAAAGATCATGCTAAAGCTTCGACTGTTGTTCGTAAGAGGAATACTAGAACTTATACACCTCCTGAGCAAATCAAAGTTGAACCTAATGTTGCTATTGTTGAAGATCTCTTGTCTGATAATATTGATGGGCATGTTATTTATTTCTGTGACGAAACTGCTAGAATTGCCAAACCTTATGCTAAAGATAAACATAGACCTATGGTAGGCATGCCTGTTATATCTGTTGAAATAGGAGATCATTGTTATCATGGCTTATGTGATATGGGTGCTAGTGCTAGTGCAGTACCTATTGACTTATACAAAGAAATTATGCACGATATTGCACCTGTTAAATTAGAAGACATTGATGTTACTATTAAGCTTGCCAATAGAGATACTATTTCACCCATGGGAATTGTTAGAGATGTTGAAGTCTTGTGTGGGAAAACTAAATATCCTGCTGATTTCCTTGTTCTTGGCTCCCCACAAGATAGTTTTTGTCCCATTATATTTGATAGACCCTTCCTGAACACCGTTAATGCTAGGATAGATTGCGAAAAGGATGTTGTTACTATTGGTCTAGGTGATATGTCTCATGAGTTCAACTTCTCTAAATTTCATAGACAACACCGTGAAGAGGAATTACCTAGTAAGGATGAAATTATTGGTCTTGCTTCCATTGTTGTTCCTCCTACTGATCCATTAGAACAATATTTGCTAGACCATGAAAACGATATGTTTATGAAGGAAAGGGAAGAAATAGATGAAGAATTCCTTAAACAGGAACCTTTGCTGAAACATAACCCTCCCGTTGAAATTCTTGGGGATCCCCCTCCAACCAAGGGTGATCCCGTGTTTGAACGCAAACCCTTACCTGATAATCTTAAGTATGCTTATCTTGATGAAAAAGAAATATATCCTGTTATTATTAGTGCTAACCTTTCAGAGAAAGAAGAAGAAATATTATTGAAAACTCTGAAGAAGCACCGAGCTGCTATTGGATATACTCTGGATGATCTTAAGGGCATTAGTCCCACATTATGTCAACACAAAATTTCAGTGGCGAAAGATGCCAAACCAGTTAGAGATCCTCAAAGACGATTAAATCCCAAGATGAAGGAAGTGGTAAGAAAGGAGATACTAAAGCTCCTTGAGGCAGGTATTATTTATCCCGTTGCTGATAGTGAATGGGTAAGCCTTGTCCATTGTGTCCCTAAAAAGGGAGGTATTATCGTTGTTCCTAATGATAAAGATGAATTGATCCTGCAAAAAATTATTACAGGTTATAGGATGGTAATTGATTTCCGTAAGTTAAATAAAGCTACTAAGAAAGATCATTACCCTTTACCTTTTCTGATCAAATGCTAGAAAGGCTATCCAACACACACATTTTTGCTTTCTAGATGGTTATTCTGGTTTCTCTCAAATACCCGTGTCAGCAAAGGATCAATCTAAAACTACTTTTACTTGCCCTTTTGGTACTTTTGCTTATAGACGTATGCCTTTTGGTTTATGTAATGCACCTTCTACCTTTCAAAGATGCATGATGGCTATATTATCTGATTTTTGTGAAAAGATTTGTGAGGTATTCATGGATGACTTTTCCGTCTATGGATCCTCTTTTGATAATTGTTTGAGCAACCTTGATCGAGTTTTGCAGAGATGCGAAGACACTAGTCTCGTCCTGAATTGGGAAAAGTGCCACTTTATGGTTAATGAAGGCATTGTCTTGGGGCACAAGATCTTCGAGAGAGGTATTGAAGTTGATAAAGCCAAAGTTAATGCTATTGAAAAGATGCCATGTCCCAAGGACATAAAAGGTATAAGAAGTTTCCTTGGTCATGCCGGCTTTTATAGGAGGTTCATTAAGGACTTTTCTAAAATCTCTAGGCCTCTGACTAATTTATTGCAAAAAGATATTCCTTTTGTCTTTGATGATGATTGTGTAGAAGCATTCGAAACACTTAAGAAAGCTTTGATCAGTGCACCTATTATTCAGCCACCTGATTGGAATTTACCTTTTGAAATTATGTGCGATGCTAGTGATTATGATGGAGGTGTTGTTTTAGGGCAAAGAGTCGATAAGAAATTGATTGTTATCCAGTATGCTAGTAAGACTCTTGATACTGCCCAAAGAAATTATGCTACTACTGAAAAATAGTTCTTAGCAGTTGTGTTTGCATGTGACAAGTTTAGACCTTATATTGTTGATTCCGAAGTTACTATTCACACTGATCATGCTGCTATTAAATATATTATGGAACAGAAATATGCTAAGCATAGACTCATTAGATGGTTCCTCTTGCTCCAAGAATTTGACTTGCATATTATTGATAGAAAGGGAGCTGAGAGCCACGTTGCAGACAACTTGTCTATGTTAGAGAATGTTCTTGATGACCCACTGCCTATTAATGATAGTTTTCCTGATGAGAAATTAGCGGTTGTCAATGCTTCTCGTACTGCTCCTTGGTATGCGGATTATGCTAATTATATTTTTGCTAAATATATACCACCCAGTTTCACATAGCAGCAAAAGAAAAAGTTCTTTTATGATTTAAGACATTACTTCTGGGATGATCCACACCTATACAAAGAAGGAGTGGATGGTATTATTGGATGTTGTGTGCCTCAGCATGAACAGGAACAAATCCTACGCAAGTGTCACTCTGAATCCTATGGAGGACACCACGCTAGAGATAGAACTGCACACAAGGTACTACAATCTGGTTTTTATTGACCTACTCTTTTCAAAGATGCTCGTAAGTTTGTCTTATCTTGTGATGAATGTCAAAGAATAGGTAACATTAGTAGACGTCAAGAAATGCCTATGAATTATTCTCTTGTAATTGAACCGTTTGATGTTTGGGGCTTTGATTATATGGGACCTTTTCCTGCCTCCAATGGTTATACACATATTTTAGTTGCTGTTGATTACGTTACTAAGTGGGTAGAAGCTATTCCAACTAGTAGTGCTGATCATAACATTGCTATTAAAATGCTTAAAGAAGTTATTTTTCCGAGGTTTGGAGTCCCTAGATATCTTATGACTGATGGTGGTTCACACTTTATTCATGGTGCTTTCCGTAAGATGCTTGCTAAGTATGATGTCAATCATAGAATCGCATCTCCTTATCATCCATGATCTAGTGGTCAAGTAGAGTTGAGCAATAGAGAGCTCAAATTAATTTTGCAAAAGGCGTGAATAGATCCGAAAGAATTGGTCCAAAAACTTGATGATGCATTATGGGCCTATAGAACCGCATACAAAAATCCTATGGGTATGTCTCCATATAAGATGGTTTATGGAAAAGCATGTCATTTACCAATTGAACTTGAACATAAAGCATATTGGGCTATTAAAGAGCTCAATTATGACTTCAAACTTGCCAGTGAGAAGAGGTTGTTTGATATTAGCTCACTTGATGAATGGAGAACCCAAGCATATGAGAATGCCAAGCTTTTTAAAGAAAAAGTCAAACGCTGGCGCGATAAGAGGATACAAAAGCGTGAGTTTAACGTAGGAGATTATGTGTTATTGTTCAACTCTCGTTTAAGATTTTTTGCAGGAAAACTTCTCTCAAAATGGGAAGGTCCCTATGTTATCGAGGAGGTCTATCCATTCTGGCGCTATAAAAATCAACAACTTCGAAGGCACAAATCCAAGGGTGGTAAACGGTCAAAGAATTAAACATTATATTTCAGGTAATCCTATCAATGTTGAAACTAATATTATTGAAACCATAACCCCTAAGGAATACATAAGAGACACTTTCCAGAACGTTCCAGACTCCGAAAAGGCATAGGTACGTGGTACGGTAAGTAAACCGACTCCAAAACAACTCTAATGGCAATTTTTATCAATTTTGGATTATTTAAGAATTTTAGGAAGAAAGAAGTAGTCCGAAAGGGACACGAGGCTCCCACGAGAGAGGAGGGCACGCCCCCCTGTCTCGTGGGAACCTCGTGTGCCTCCCGGACTCCGTTTTCTTGTATGTTACGTATTTTGGTAGGTAAAAATTCATTATATATACTCTCGAAGGTTTTGACCACCGTATCACGCAAATATCCTCTGTCTTTGTTTCGAGCTGTTCCTGTGCAGATTTGGAACAAGATGTCGTCCCAAGATTCGGAGGGAGAGAGCTACATGGCTGATTACTTAGCAAATCCTAAGGTCTATGGAGATGTGGAGCACGATGGTTGGACCACGGAGGAAGAAGAGGACTATGAACCCAAGGGGAAGGAGGAGACGAGCTCAGATGAAGACGAAGCCCCATTACCTCAACCTGGGGACATGCACGTGGAGTTCAAAAAGTCAAGTCTCCCTGATAGGGTAAAGAAACCAAAGTTCGACTTTATCCCTTTTCGTCTCTTGCAGGAAAGTAAGCAAGACCTATGCAAAAATATATTAACCCTGGAGTGGGAAATTGACGATCTGAGGGATCAAAATGCCGTCCTCAAGCGCAAATTAAGGAAGAAGTCTGTGCCATCAACTAATTCAACAACACCGTCATCATCACCACCTCCATCACCTCTGAAGAAATAATCACATGGGTATGGGCACTCCCCTTGGCAACTGCCAAGCTTGGGGGAGGTGCCCCGGTATCGTATCACCATCACACTCTTATCTTTTCCGCTTTATTTAGTTCGATCCATTTAGTAGTATTTTGATCTAGTAGATTGAAGTTTTGATATCAAGTAGTTTTGAGTTTTGCTTTGTGAGCTCTTTATGTAAGCGAGTCCGTGTGCTATCTATAATAAAGATTAGTTTTAAGTCAAGGGCTTTGCTATGTCGCTATGATCTTGAGAAAGTAGAAAGAACAAAAGAGTTCATATTGATCTTATGGATAGTGATAACTTCACATATAGAAAGTATGAGGCATAAAAATTATTGAGAGTTGATGAACGTAGCCTTGGTCATCGTTGCAATTAATACGAAGTGATAAGGAAAGAGGGGTTCACATATAAATATATTATCTTGGAAATCTTTTATGATTGTGAAGCACTCATTAAGTATGACATGTTAAAAGAGTTTATGCTGGACAAGGAAGACAACGTAATGGTTTATGTTTTCCGACATCTTAGTTAAAGTATATTGTCATTGACCTTCCAAACATGTTGAGCTTGCCTTTCCACCTCATGCTAGCCAAATTCCTTGCACCAAGTAGAGATATTACTTGTGCTTCCAGATATCCTTAAACCCAGTTTTGCCATGAGAGTCCACCATACCTACCTATGGATTGAATAAGATCCCGGCGCAAGCAATAAAAAATTGCTCTCAAAATATGTATGACTTATTAGTGCAGAGAAAATAAGCTTTGTACGAACTTGTTGTGGAAGTAATAAAAGCGACGGACTGCATAATAAAGGTCCACATACAAGGGGCAATATAAAGTGACGTTCTTTTGCACTAAGACTTTATGCATCAACCCTGAATGCGCATGACAGCCTCTGCTTCCTTTGCGAAGGGCATATCTTTTACTTTATGTTTTTTACTTTATGCTTGAGTGAAGGTGATGCTCAACTTTCCCTTCTTATTTTTATCCTTTGGCAAGCTCTTTGTGTTTGAAAGATCATGATACATATATCAAATTGGATGTAAGTTGGCATAGGCTATTATTGTTGACATCACCTAAAGGTGAATATGTTGGGAGGCAACACAATAAGCCCCTATCTTTCTTACTGTCAGGCTGAAAGTCCACAATTATTGCGTGAGTGTTAACAATTATAGGAGACTACGAGATAGTTGAGTATGTGAGCTTGCTGAAAAGCTCTATTATTGACTCTTTCTGATGTTACGATAAATTGCAATTGCTTCAATGACTGAGATTATAGTTTGTTAGTTCCCAATGAAGTTTTTGAACCATACTTGACATTGTGAATTGCTTATTACTTGAGCAGAGGAAATCATATGACAAAATCCGTATATGTTGCTGTTATTAGAATGATCATGATGCCCTCATGTCCGTATTTTATTTTTATCGACACCTCTATCTCTAAACATGTGCACATATTTTTCGATTTCGGCTTCCGCTTGAGGACAAGCGAGATCTAAGCTTGGGGGAGTTGATACGTCCATTTTGCATCATGCTTTTATATAAATATTTATTGCATTATGGGCTGTTATTACATATTATATCTCAATACTTATGGCTATTCTCTCTTATTTTACGAGGTTTACCATGAAGAGGGGGAATGCCGGCAGCTGGAATTCTGGCTGGAAAAGGAGCAAACGTTGGAAACCTATTATGCACAACTCCGAAAGTCCTGAAACTCCACAAAACAACTTTTTGGATTTTATAAGAATTTGTGAGCTAAAGAAACAGGTGATAACCCACAAGTATAGGGGATCGCAACAGTTTTCGAGGGTAGAGTATTCAACCCAAATTTATTGATTCGACACAAGGGGAGCCAAAGAATATTCTCAAGTATTAGCAGCTGAGTTGTCAATTCAACCACACCTGGAAACTTAATATCTGCAGCAAAGTGTTTAGTAGCAAAGTAATATGATAGTGGTGGTAACGGTAACAAAGTAAAGACAGCAAAAGTAATGTTTTTGGTATTTTTGTAGTGATGATAACTGTAGCAACGGAAAAGTAAATAAGCGTAAACCAGTATATGGAAAACTCATAGGCATCGAATTAGTGATGGATAATTATGCTGGATGCGGTTCGTCATGTAACAGTTACAACATAGGGTGACACAGAACTAGCTCCAGTTCATCAATGTAATGTAGGCATGTATTCCGAATATAGTCATACGTGCTTATGGAAAAGGACTTGCATGACATATTTTGTCCTACCCTCCCGTGGCAGCGGGGTCCTATTGGAAACTAAGGGATATTAAGGCCTCCTTTTAATAGAGAACCGGAACAAAGCATTAGCACATAGTGAATACATGAACTCCTCAAACTATGGTCATCACCGGGAGTGGTCCCGATTATTGTCACTTCGGGGTTGCCGGATCATAACACATAGTAGGTGACTATAGACTTGCAAGATATGATCAAGAACGCACATATATTCATGAAAACATAGTAGGTTCAGATCTGAAATCATGGCACTCGGGCCCTAGTGACAAGCATTAAGCATAGCAAAGTCATAGCAACATCAATCTCAGAACATAATGGATACTAGGGATCAAACCCTAACAAAACTAACTCGATTACATGATAAATCTCATCCAACCCATCACCGTCCAGCAAGCCTACGATGCAATTACTCACGCATGGCGGTGAGCATCATGAAATTGGTGATGGAGGATGGTTGATGATGACGACGACAACGAATTCCCCTCTCCGGAGCCTCGAACGGACTCCAGATCAGCCCTCCCGAGAGAGATTAGGGCTTCGCGGCGGCTCCGTATCGTAAAACGCGGTGAAACTTTCTCTCTGATTTTTTTCTCCCCGAAAGCCAATATATGGGGTTGGAGTTGGCGTCGTGGGGCCCCCAGGGGGCCCACGAGGTAGGGCGGCGCGCCCAGGGGGGAGGGGCATGCCCCCCACCCTCGTGGACAGGGTGTGGGCCCCCTAGTCTTCATCTTTGGCGATGATTTTTATTATTTATTCTAAGATATTCCGTGGAGTTTTAGGTCATTCCGAGAACTTTTGTTTTCTGCACATAAAACAACACCATGGCAATTCTGCTGAAAATAGCGTCAGTCTAGGTTAGTTCCATTCAAATCATACAAGTTAGAGTCCAAAACAAGGGCAAAAGTGTTTGGAAAAGTAGATACGACGGAGACGTATCAACTCCCCCAAGCTTAAACCATTGCTTGTCCTCAAGCAATTCAGTTGACAAACTGAAAGAGAAAAAGAAAAACTTTTACAAACTCTGTTTGCTCTTGTTGTTGTAAACATGAAAAGCCAGCATTCAAGTTTCAGCAAATATTACCATACTCACAATAACACGTAGGTCTCATAATTACTCATATCAATAGCATAATCAGCTAGCGAGCCATAATAATAAAACTCGGATGACAACACTTTCTCAAAATAATCATAACATGATATAACGAAATGGTAGCTCGCTAGCCATTTCTGAGACCGCAAAACATAAATGCAGAGCACCTTTAAAGATCAAGGACTGACTAAACATTGTAATTCATGGTAAAAGAGATCCAATCAAGTCATACCCAATATAAACCAATTATAATGAATGAAAACGACAGTGTGCTCTCCAGCGGGTGCTTTTTAATAAGAAGGGTGATGACTCAACATAAAAGTAAATGGATAGGCCCTTCGCAGAGGGAAGCAGGGATTTGTAGAGGTGCCAGAGCTCGATTTTGAAATAGAGATAAATTATATTTTGAGCGGCATACTTTCACTGTCAACGCAACAACTATGAGATGGTTGTATCTTCCATACTACACGCATTATAGGCAGTTCCCAAACAGAATGGTAAAGGTTTATACTCCCCCTCCTCCACAAGCATCAATCCATGGCTTGCTCGAAACAACGAGTGCCTCCAACATTCAACGGGTCCCAATGGGAGTTTTGTTTAATTATTTTGATTTGCTTTGATCTTTTTGGATCATGGGACTGGGCATCCCGGTTACCGGCCCTTTCTCATGAATGAGGAGCGGAGTCCACTCCTCTTGAGAATAACCCACCTAGCATGGAAGATATAGGCAGCCCTAGTTGCACATGAGCTGCTCGAGCATACAAAACATAATTCTTATTTGAAGGTTTGGAGTTTGGCACATACAAATTTACTTGGAGCAGCGGTAGATACCGCATATAGGAAGGTACAGTGGACTCATATGGAACAACTTTGGGGTTTAAGGAGTTTGGATGCACAAGCAGTATTCCGCTTAGTACGGTGAAGGCTAGCAAAAGACTGGGAAGCGACCAACTGAGAGAGCGACAACAGTCGTAAACATGCATTAAAATTAATTTACACCGAATATAAGCATGAGTAGGATATAATCCACCATGAACATAAATATCATGAAGGCTATGTTGATTTGATTCAACTACATGCGTGAACATGTGTCAAGTCGAGTCACTCAATTCATTTAAAGGAGGATACCATCCATCATACCACATCATAATCATTCTAATAGCATGTTGGCACGCAAGGTAAACCATTATAACTCATAGCTAATCAAACATGGCACAAACAACTATAATCTCTAAATGTCATTGCAAATATGTTTACTTCATAATAGCTGAATCAGGAACGATGAATCATCATATTTACAAAAACAAGAGAGGTCGAGTTCATATCAGCTTTTCTCATCCCAATAAGTCCATCATATATCATCATTATTGCCTTTCACTTGCACGGCCGAACGGTGTGTATAATAAGAGTGCACGTGCATTGGACTAAGCTGGAATCTGGAAGCATTCAACTCAAGAGAGAAGACAAGTAATATGGGCTCTAAGTTAAATAAACAATAATGCATATGAGAGCCACTAAGCACTTTCAATATGGTCTTCTCCTACTGACCCCCAAAGAAAAGAAAGGAATAAAAACTATTTACACGGGAAAGCTCCCAACAAGCAAAAGAAGAACATGAAATATTTTTGGGTTTTCTTTTTAATTATTACTACCACAGCAGGAAATAAAATACTACTAATTTTTTTGTTTCTTCTAAGGTTTATCAAACACATAAGAAGAAAGAAAATAAACTAGCATGGATATTACAGTGAAAGAGTATGAGCATCGACATCTAGCAATGAGTGTGTGTGAACATAAATGTAATGTCGGTGAGAAATACGTACTCCCCCAAGCTTAGGCTTTTGGTCTAATTTGGTCTATTGCCAGGGATAGCCTGGCTGATACCCGTAGGTGTAGCTGGGGTCGTACTACGATGAAGAATAGTTGGGATCATAATGTGATGAAGAGGACTCGATCGCCATCGACGGCAAACGCCTCGGGATCCCAAGAATAAGCAGACATTCGTGGAGGCTCATCTTGTGGCTCCGGTTCCGGGGCTGGTGCAGGATTCCGATAGGCTTGAACAGCCGCCCACGGAACAATGTAAGGACATGTAGACAAGTTAAACAAAGAGGGAGCAGGCAAAGTAATAGTCTCAGGGTGATGTTTATCAAAGTACAATTTATATTTGAGCTCCCCTTCGCGACTCTTAACAAGAAAATCATGCGCTAGCATACTCTTATAATCTAAATAAGCACGGGGCAGCACTGTTTCTTCTTTCTCCTCATGCCTAATAGGTATCTCAAAATATTCAGCAAGGCACAAAGCATAAATGCCTCCAAAGACGGGGCCCTTAGTACGGTTCAGACTTAACCGTCTAGCAACAATTCCACCCATACTAACAGAGTTATTGCGGTATAAACCATGGAACAAAATAATAATATCAGGAATACTAAGGTTCCCACAGTTCCCGCGTCCAATCAAGCAACGACTAGCTAATAAGGCAAAGTAACGTAAAACAGGAAAATATAGGCTAGTGATTCTTGCATCAGAAACCTTCCTGGTTTCTCCCACAGTGATAGTGTTAATAAAAGCTTCCACTTCATTACGGTGTGGTTCATCTAAGGTGCCCTCAAAAGGTATTTTGCAAACCTCACAAAATTCAGCTAATGTCATCTCCTTAAAAACGTCATATAAATGGAACACTACTGTTGGAGGTGATTTCTTAGGGAAAAAGTAGAAGTTCTGCACAAAAGTATTTGTGAGTAAGAGATACTGATGACGTTGGTCGCGGAGGAAGTTGGTGAGGCCGGCATTCTAAATTAATAGATAGAAATCCTCATAAATCATGGCACTCCTCAAGAAGTCATTGGAAGGCCATTCACATGGCCGAACCTCCGTGGTGCGAGGCAAATTAAATTTGGGCTTCTGCTCTTCTTCCTTTTGTTTTTCCTTCGAGCTTCGGCTCGACGAGCCCCTCAAAAGTCTCTTCATTATTTCTGAAACAATCTGAAATTTTTAGTAACTTCAAATAAAAGTGAACCAACTTCAATAAAATTGATAGCAACTACTCATACAAGTGCCTAGAGCATATATCAAGCATTAGAACTACTTGGAACCATATAAATTTGACATGCAAGCTCAAGAACATGGTCACCTATGCAGCACAAATTTGCAATGAATAAAGAACTAGAACAAAAATTAATGGGACAAATGGAGGAGTCACATACCAAGGAACAATCTCCCCAAGCAGTTTTGCGAGAGGTGCTTTGAGCAAGGAGATCGAAAATCGCAGCAAAAGTGGCTGGAACACGAGCTTGAGTTGGTTTTTCGGGTTTGTGTGAAGCAGAGGAAGAAGATGGGTGCAGGGATAAGTGGAGGAGGGCCACCATGGGCCCACGAGGCAGGGGGCGCGCCCAGGGGGGTAGGGCGCGCCCTCCACCCTCGTGACCAGGTGGCAGCTCCCCCCGCGGTAATTTTTGCACTAAAAATCCTCAAATATTCCTGAAAAAATCATATTAAATTGGCATGGCATTCTGAGGACTTTTACTTTCGGGATATTTTTATATTGCACGGATAAGTCAGGAGACAGACAGAAAAATACTATTTTACTCTATTTTTACTAAATAACAGAGAATATAAAGAGGGTACAGAAGGTTGTGCTTCTAGTTTCATCCATCTCATGCTCATCAAAAGGAATCCACTAACAAGGTTGATCAAGTCTTGTTAACAAACTCATTCCGATTAACATGAAACCGGAGAAATTTTGAATAACACTATGTTACCTCAACGGGGCTATGGACATCCCCAATAATAAGTATATCATATTTCTTCTTGACAGTAGGGAGAGGAAATTCAAAACCTCCAAATATAATCGATGGAATTTTTCCAATAGAGTTGATACTATAAACTTGAGGTTGTTTCCTCGGAAAGTGTATCGTGTGCTCATTACCATTAACATGAAAAGTGACATTGCTTTTGTTGCAATCAATAACAGCCCCTGCAGTATTAAGGAAAGGTCTTCCAAGAATAATAGACATACTATCATCCTCGGGAATATCAAGAATAACAAAGTCCGTTAAAATAGTAACGTTTGCAACCATAACAGGCACATCCTCACAAATACCGACAGCTATAGCAGTTGATTTATCAGCCATTTGCAAAGATATTTCAGTAGGTGTCAACTTATTCAAGTCAAGTCTACAATATAAAGAGAGAGGCATAACACTAACACCGGCTCCAAGATCACATAAAGCGGTTTTAACATAATTTCTTTTAATGGAGCATGGTATAGTAGGTAGTCCTGGATCTCCAAGTTCCTTTGGTATTCCACCCTTAAAAGTATAATTAGCAAGCATGGTGGAAATTTCAGCTTCAGGTATCTTTCTTTTATTAGTAATGATATCCTTCATATACTTAGCATAAGGATTTGTTTTGAGCACATCAGTTTATCGCATACGCAAAAAGATGGGTCTAATTATTTCAGCAAAGCGCTCAAAATCCTCATCATCCTTTTTCTTGGATGGTTTCGGAGGAAAAGGCATGGGTTTCTGAACCCATGGTTCCCTTTCTTTACCATGTTTCCTAGCAACGAAGTCTCTCTTATCATAATGTTGATTCTTTGATTGTGGGCTATCAAGATCAACAGTAGGTTCAACTTCGACATCATTATCATTACTAGTTTGAGCATCATCATGAACATTATCATTAACATTTCCACTAGGTTCATGTTCATTACAGATTGTGTTTCAGATCGAAATAGATATATCATTTGGATTATCGGTGGTTCAGCAATAGGTTCACTAGAAGTTTGCAGTTCTATCATTTTGTTTTTCTTCCTTTTAGAAGAACTAGGCATATCAATATTATTTCTCTGAGAATCTTGCTCGATTCTCTTAGGGTGGCCTTCAGGATACAAAGGTTCCTGAGTCATTCTACCAGTTCTAGTAGCCACTCTAACAGCATAATCATTTTTCTTACTATTTATTTCATCAAGCACTTTTTTCTGAGCCTTAAGTACTTGTTCTATTGAGTGGTAACCATAGAAGCATGTTTGCTAACAAGTTTAAGTTCACCTCTAATATTAGCCATATAATCACTCAAGCGTTTAATCATAAAGGTATTATGTTTTAATTGTCTACCAAAATAAGCATTAAAGTCATCTTGCTTAAACATAAAGTTATCAAACTCATCCAAGCACTGACTAGCAATTTTAGTAGGAGGGACTTCAGCTTTATCATATCTATAGACAGAATTTACCTTTACTACGTAGCCGGGATATCGGGAGGTTCTTGATAAATAAGTAATTGAGATCATATACTTCTTCAACAGTGATAAATTAAGACCATGTATTTCTTCAATAGGAGGTAAATTCTTAACATCTTCAGCTTTAATACCTTTTTCTTTCATAGATTTCTTTGCCTCTTGCATATCTTCGGGACTGAGAAATAGAACACCTCTCTTCTTCGGAGTTGGTTTAGGAATAGGCTCAGTAATTGGCTCTGGAGCTGGCTCAGGAGTTGGCTCAGGAGGTGCCCAATTATTTTCATTTGTCAACATAATATTTAATAAAATTTCAGCTTCATCCGGTGTTCTTTCCCTGAATAGAGAACCAGCACAACTATGCAGGTAATCTGTGGAAGCATCGGTTAGTCCATTATAAAAGATATCAAGTATTTTAGGTTTCTTAAGAGGATGATCAGGCAAAGCATTAAGTAACTTGAGAAGCCTCCCCCAAGCTTGTGGGAGACTCTCTTCTTCAATTTGCACAAAATTATATATATCCCTCAAAGCAGCTTGTTTCTTATGAGCAGGGAAATATTTAGCAGAGAAGTAATAAATCATATCCTCGGGACTTTGCACACAACCAGGATCAAGAGAATTAAACCATTTCTTAGCATCACCCTTTAATGAGAACGGAAATATTTTGAGTAAATAAAGGTAGCGCGATCTCTCATTATTAGTAAACAGGGCAGCTATATCATTTAACTTACGAAGATGTGCCACAACAGTTTCTGATTCATAGCCATAAAAAGGATCAGATTCAACCAAATTAATTATATCTGGATCAACAGAAAAATCATAATAATCCTGATCGGGAACACAGATATGTGAAGTAGCAAAAGCAGGGTCAGGTCTCATCCTATCTCTAAAAGATTCTTTACTCCATTTAACTAGCAACCTCTTAAGTTCAAGTCTATCCTGGCAAGCAAGAATGGCTGCTGTAGATTCAACATCGAAAAGATAGCCCTAAGGAATAGCAGGCATATTATCATCATTACTAACATCATTGTATTCAGTTTCAATATTTTCTCTTTCTCTAGACTTAGAAATTTGTTCATCTAGAAATTCACCAAGGGGCACAGTAGTATCAAGCATAGAAGTAGTTTCATCATAAGTATCATGCATAACAGAAGTGGCAACATCAATAACATGCGACATATCGGAACGAATAGCAGAAGCAGGTTTAGGTGTCGCTAGCTTACTCATAACAGAAGGTGAATCAAGTGCAGAAGTAGATGGCAGTTCCTTACCTCCCCTCGTAGTTTAGGGATAAATTGTTGTCTTAGCGTCTTTCAAGTTCTTCATAGTGTCCAGCAGATACAAATCCCAAGTGACTCAAACAATAGAGCTATGCTCCCCGGCAACGGTGCCAGAAAAAGGTCTTGATAACCCACAAGTATAGGGGATCACAACAGTTTTCGAGGGTAGAGTATTCAAACCAAATTTATTGATTCGACACAAGGGGAGCCAAAGAATATTCTCAAGTATTAGCAGCTTAGTTGTCAATTCAACCACACCTGGAAACTTAATATCTGCAGCAAAGTGTTTAGTAGCAAAGTATATGATAGTGGTGGTAACGGTAACAAAGTAAAGACAGCAAAAGTAATGTTTTTGGTATTTTTGTAGTGATGATAACAGTAGCAACGGAAAAGTAAATAAGCGTAAACCAGTATATGGAAAACTCGTAGGCATCGGATTAGTGATGGATAATTATGCCGGATGCGGTTTGTCATGTAACAGTTACAACATAGGGTGACACAGAACTAGCTCCAGTTCATCAATGTAATGTAGGCATGTATTCCGAATATTGTCATACGTGCTTATGGAAAAGAACTTGCATGCCATCTTTTGTCCTACCCTCCCGTGGCAGCGGGGTCCTATTGGAAACTAAGGGATATTAAGGCCTCCTTTTAATAGAGAACCGGAACAAAGCATTAGCACATAGTGAATACATGAACTCCTCAAACTATGGTCATCACCGGGAGTGGTCCCGATTATTGTCACTTCGGGGTTGCCGGATCATAACACATAGTAGGTGACTATAGACTTGCAAGATAGGATCAAGAACACACATATATTCATGAAAACGTAATAGGTTCAGATCTGAAATCATGGCAAACGGTCCCTAGTGACAAGCATTAAGCATAGCAAAGTCATAGCAACATCAATCTCAGAACATAATGGATACTAGGGATCAAACCCTAACAAAACTAACTCGATTACATGATAAATCTCATCCAACCCATCACCGTCCAGCAAGCCTACGATGCAATTACTCACGCACGGCGGTGAGCATCATGAAATTGGTGATGGAGGATGGTTGATGATGACGATGGCGACGAATCCCCCTCTCCGGAGCCCCGAACGGACTCCAGATCAGCCCTCCCGAGAGAGATTAGGGCTTGGCGGCGGCTCCGTATCGTAAAACGCGATGAAACTTTCTCTCTGATTTTTACTCCCCGAAAGCCAATATATGGAGTTGGAGTTGGCGTCGGGGGGCCACCAAGGGGCCCACGAGGTAGGGCGGCGCGCCCAGGGGGGAGTGGGTGCACCCCCCACCCTCGTGGACAGGGTGTGGGCCCCCCTAGTCTTCATCTTTGGCGAGGATTTTTTATTATTTATTCTAAGATATTCCGTGGAGTTTCAGGTCATTCCGAGAACTTTTGTTTTCTGCACATAAAACAACACCATGGCAATTCTGCTGAAAATAGCGTCAGTCTGGGTTAGTTCCATTCAAATCATACAAGTTAGAGTCCAATACAAGGGCAAAAGTGTTTGGAAAAGTAGATACGACGGAGACGTATCAATAGGCCAGGGGGCCCACACCCTGTCCAGGAGACAGGGGGGTGCGCCGCCCCCCCATAGGGCGGGCCCCTATCTCCTGGGCCCCCTGGTGGGCCTCCGGTGACCATCTTCTGCTATATCATCACTTTTACCCTGGAAAAAATCGTGGGCAAGCTTACGGGATGAAACTCCGCCGCCACGAGGCAGAACCTTGGCGGAATCAATCTAGGGCTCTGGCGGAGCTGTTCTGCCGGGGACACTTCCCTCCGGGAGGAGGAAATCATCACCAACGTCATCACCAACGATCCTCTCATCGAGAGGGGGTCAATCTCCTTCAACATCTTCACCAGCACCATCTCCTTTCAAAACCCTAGTTCATCTCTTGTGTCCAATCTTATATCAAAACCACAAATTGGTACCTGTGGGTTGTTAGTAGTGTTGATTACTCCTTGTAGTTGATGCTAATTGGTTTACTTGGTGGAAGATTATATGTTTAGATCCTTTATGCATATTATTACTCCTCTGATTATGAACATGAATATGCTTTGTGAGTAGTTAAGTTTGTTCCTGAGGACATGGGTGAAGTCTTGCTATTAGTAGTCATGTGAATTTGGTATTCGTTCGATTTTTTGATGAGATGTATGTTGTCTTTCCTCTAGTGGTGTTATGTGAACGTCGACTACATGACACTTCACCATTATTGGCCTAGAGGAAGGCATAGGGAAGTAATAATTAGATGATGGGTTGCTAGAGTGACAGAAGCTTAAACCCTAGTTTATGCGTTGCTTCGTTAGGGGCTGATATGGATCCGTATGTTTAATGTTGTGGTTAGGTTTACCTTAATACTCCTTTTTGTAGTTGCGGATGCTTTCAATAGGGGTTAATCATAAGTGGGATGCTTGTCCAAGTTAGGACAGTACCCAAGTGTCGGTCCACCCACATATCAAATTATCAAAGTACCGAACGCGAATCTTACGAACGTGATGAAAACTAGCTTGGCGATAATTCCCAATGTGTCCTCGGGAGCTCCTTCTTCATTATTAGAATTTGTCCAGGCTTATCCTTTGCTACATAAAGGATTGGGCCACCTTGCCGCACTTTATTTACTTTTTGCTCGTTACCATTTATCTTATCACAAAACTATCTATCACCTACTATCTTAGTGCTTGCAGAGAAAACCTTACTGGAAACCGTTTATCATTTCCTTCTGCTCCTCGTTTAGTTCGACACTCTTACTTATCGAAAGGACTACGATAGATCCCCTATACTTGTGGGTCATCAGAGGCCGGCCGGCCTTGGGGTGCTCCAAGGAGAGGGGGGAGTCCTCCTCCTAGTAGGAGTAGGACTCCCCTTTACCTAGTCCAACTAGGAAGGGGGAAGGGGAAAGGAAGGAGAGGTAGAGAGGGAGGAAAGAGGGGACCCCCCCCCCCCCCCGTCTGTGACGCCCGGGTAATCAAGCTACAGTAACCCTCTAGTAATGAGGCCACGTCACCTCGATTATTGTTGATAATCTCACGTTAATTCAAAACTGATTCAAATTCAAATTTGAAGTTTTGGCAAACAACAAAAGTTTTCCAACAATAAAACTAAAATGTTAAAAATGTGTCAAATATTACATAGGTAGTTATAGTGAAGAAAGCACATGTTTAGAAAATACTTAAATGCCCTGAATTAAAAAAACAGAAAAGGAAGATAAATAAAAGAACAGAAAACACAAAAACAGAAAACAAAGCTAAACAAAAAAAAGACACAGACAAGAAGCTTCCCTCCCCACACTGGGCTTCGGCCTAACTGGCCTCTGGGCCACCAGGAGGGCCCACCCCACTCCCCATATCCTCCCCTGTTGGCCGAAACCCTAGGGAAACCACCCCCACTCGCCCCGCACACCCCCTGCACGATCCCCTCTCCTCCCTCTCTCCCCCACGATCCAGATCAGGCTCCAACCCCTCCCCCGTAGCCCATCTCGCCATTGGCGTTCCCCGACGCCGCTTGTCGTCTCAGGCGTCGCATCGCCATCGCCGCCTCGACCCCGTCGCTCGCCTCCCCGTCCTCGCCCCCTTCCCGATCCAGAACTGGATCGGGGCATGGCCCGACACCGCACCCCGACCTCCTCTCCCTCGCGTGGCGCCTGCCTGATGCCGTGGCCTCGCCTCGTCACCGACCCCGATCCCGTCGCACCTCGCCGGCGAGTCGACGCCCACCGCCGTCGCCGGACCTCCCAGCGCCTCTCCCTCGCCAGACCTCCCCGCGCCTCGCCGCCCTTCTTCGTCCTCCTCCACGACCGGAGCTCCTCCGCCTCGTCGCGCCTCGCCTACTCCACCTTACCGGCCTGCCTCCTCTTCGTCACCGTCGTCCCCGACGACCTCCTCGCCCCCCCCGCTGCCCCATCCCTACAAATCCCGGTGAGGCCACGGCCTCCGCCCTCATCCGTCCCCTGTCCCCGCGCCGTCCGTGCCTCCCTCGGTGCGCCACCACGCGCACACGCGCCCGCATGCCGGAGCTCACGCTCTGGGCAGCACACGCTCACCCCGCGCACTCCGGCGCTCTGCTCGCTCCCTGCACTTCGGTCGGGGCCGAGCCCCGCGCTGCCACCAGGCGCCCACGCCCGCCTCCTTGGCCTCGTCCGCAGCCCCTCGGTCGCTGCCAAAGATCGCATCGCCGCCGTTCGCCGACCCGCCCGGCCGCCCGGTGCCGGGCTCCGGCGAGCCACCCGCCCACGCCGTGGTTTTGCCCGTTCGGGCGCCCACTGCCCACTGGCGCCCGTCGCGTGTTCGGGTATTACCCGATGCCCGCGCCCGTTAAGGGCCCTTTGGGCCACAGACACATGGGGCCCACGCCCCAGAACAGATTTAAAAAAAGGAATGAAAATAAAATCTAATTAATTAATTAATTAATTAATTAACTTAATTAATCCCGCTTAGTTAAACTAATTAAACTTAATTAACCTAAAAATCTAATTAAACTAACTAATCTGTTAGTTAGGGCAATGTTTCAATGACAGGTGAGACCCGCACGTCAGTTTTGACCCAGTCAACCTCTGTTGACTGCTGACGTCATGCTGACATCAGCAAACACAGTTTTGGATAATGTTGAATTAAAATATTTAAATTAATCCTAAAAAGGATTTAAATCTTTTAAAATTAATATAAAATAAACCATAGCTCAGATGAAAATACTTCCTACATGAAAGTTTATCAGAACAACGAGATGAATCCGGATACGCAGCCCGTTCATCCTCCATGAGTCAATTGCATAGTGAACCTGCAACATTTCACCTCCGGTTCATCTGTCCGGAAACGCGAAACACCGGGGATACTTTCCCGGATGTTTTCCCCCTTCGGCGGTATCACCTACTACCGCGATTGGGCACACCTAGCATCACGCCTTGTCATGTCTTGCATCGTCATGCATTTGTTTGCATTTTATTTATTGTTTCTTCGCACTCTTCTCTCGCTAGACACCGAGACCGATGCCGCTGCTACCTAGTACGACTACGGTGTTGACGACTCCTCCAGGCAAGCCCCCCCATGATCACCAGATATCGCCTATTCTACTCTCTACTGCTTGCATTAGAGTAGTGTAGCATGTTTCTGCTTTCTGTTATTCCTATCCTGATGCATAGCCTGTCCTTGCTACTACTGTTGTTACCTTTACCTGCAATCATACATGCTTAGTATAGGATGCTAGTATTCCATCAGTGGCCCTACATGCTTGTCCGTCTGCTGTGCTATACTATCGGGCCGTGATCACTCGGGAGGTGATCACGGGTATATATTGTATACTTTATACATGATACATGTGGTGACTAAAGTCGGGTCGGCTCATGGAGCACCCGCGAGTGATTCACGGATTGGGGGCTGAAAGGACCTTTGTCCCGACGGCCCTCTGTGTGGATCTTTGTGGCGGAGCGACATGGCAGGTTGAGACTACCTAGGTCAGAGGTGGGCCTGGCCCTGGTCGGTGTCTGCGGTTACATCATTAATATGCTTAACGAGATCTTGGTATTTGATCTGAGTCTGGCCATTTGGTCTATACGCACTAACCAACTACGTGGGAAAGATATGGGCACTCGGCGTCGTGGTATCAGCCGTAGCCTTCATGACGTCAGCGACTGAGCGGCGCGCGCCGGATTGGAACGTAAGCCTGCTCTTGTATTAAGGGGGCTAGTTCTGCTTCCGGCCGCGTACGCAACGTGCATGTGTGCTAAGGGCGATGGGCCCAGACCCATGTGCGGTTAGGTTTAGACCGGCGTGCTGACCTCTCTGTTGGCCTAGGTGGGGCTACGACGTGTTGATCTTCCGCGGCCGGGCATGACCCAGGAAAGTGTGTTCGGCTAAATGGGATCAAGCGTGTTGGGTTATGTGGTGCACCCCTACAGGGAAGTTTATCTATTCGAATAGCCGTGATCTTGATAACAGGGCGACTTGGAGTTGTACCTTGACCTTATGACAACTAGAATCAGATACTTAATAAAACACACCCTTCCAAGTGCCAGATATAACCTGGTGATCACTCTCTAATAGGGCGACGAGGAGGGGATCACCGGGTAGGATAATGCTATGCGATGCTACTTGGTGAACTTACCATCTACTCTCTTCTACATGCTGCAAGATGGAGGTGGCCAGAAGCGTAGTCTTCGACAGGATTAGCTATCCCCCTCTTATTCTGGCGTTCTGCAGTTCAGTCCACCGATATGGCCCTTTACACATATACCCATGCATATGTAGTGTAGCTCCTTGCTTGCGAGTCCTTTGGATGAGTACTCACACTTGCTTTTCTTCCTCTTTTCCCACTTTCCCTTCTACCTGGTTGTCGCAACTAGATGCCGGAGCCCAGGAGCCAGACGCCACCGTCGACGACGACTCCTACTACACTGGAGGTGCCTACTACTACGTGCATCCTGCTGACGACTACCAGGAGTAGTTAGGAGGATCCCAGGCAGGAGGCCTGCGCCTCTTTCGATCTGTATTCCAGTTTATGCTAGCCATCTTATGGCAACTTGTTTAACTTATGTCTATAATCAGATATTGTTGCTTCCGCTGAGTCGTCTATGATCGAGCACTTGTATTCGAGCCCACGATGCCCCTGGCTTGTATTATGATGCTTGTATGACTTATTTATGTTTTTAGAGTTGTGTTGTGATATCTTCCCGTGAGTCCCTGATCCTGGTCGTACACGTTTGTGTGTATGATTAGTGTACGATTAAATCAGGGGCGTCACAAGTTGGTATCAGAGCCGACTGCCTGTAGGAATCTCCCTTTCCAACTCCTTGGCCGAAGTTGAGTCTAGCCTGAGAAAAATGTTTTACTAACTTGGCTATGTGGCTTACGGGCCCACGTCGCCATTGGGTGGTAGTAGGATCTTTTATTCCTCGACCTATACTCTGGGACTCTGACATCTCTTCTATTCGGGTTAAACGATTTTACTAGCTCTGACTCTAGGTTCTCGATAATACTTTCTCCCGAAGCGCCTTACAGTCCAGATGATTTCTAGGTGCACCAGAAGATTCCGAAGATACTCTCCGATATTCTCTCGAGTCCTTGTGCCCGTTGCTTTTGCAATTCCCTACCACCGAAATATCCCTATGGATAAATACTTACACCTGTCGATCTTACTTTATACCAGTCGATCTTGTTATTACAATATACCCCGAGAAAACTTTGTGCCTACTGCCTTGCAGTTCTAAGTCGCCTAAATACCCCTACGGATAAATTCTTGCACCTATCGAGTAACCGCTCGTCCCCAGTTGTTCATAAGTTTCACAAAATTCTTCGAAATACTATCCGATCTTCCGAGAATCCTATGTAGCTTATGGCTCTTGAAATGCTGGTCTGCCTGCATTATGGTTAATTCCAAATGACTATCAATATTCATGGATGTCCTTTGCCTTTAACATCTTAGGTCCCTTGATTCAATATGTTGCGAATGTTGCAATCCTTAATCAGATCCTAGAATACATCCTTTCACCTCAAACGTCATTTTTAACATGAGCTGGATCAAGACCAATCAAATTGCCTTCAATTGTACCCCTAAGCCTACTCAACTTATCCATCCTTAATCAGAGCGTTTGCTTCTGATCCCTTGATTTGGAAATCACAATTCCTTTGCATTTGGGTTTGAATTAGTTGGTTGTTTCTATAATCCAATGCCTTTGCATTGTTTCTTCCTCTGATTGAGTACCGATGCTTACATCAGATCCCTTGAGGACCATCGGATCCTTTGTTGTATTTTATCCGACAACGTCCTTCCTATTCAATCACTTTGGAAGTTCTTTCCCTGATACATAATGCCATTGGTAAATCCTATTCTCGGATTTGGCCAACCATGCTCTGCTTTTGAGCTGGTGATATTTACTCTTGAAACTTGTGGTATATGTTTGTAAGATGCCCTCATGGGTTGAACCTATGCCTTCCTTAATCCATGTGAACCCAAAAGATATCATGGGTTATACTTATCTGGTATTTCACCAGGTAAAATTTTCAACACTAATGTCATTTAAAAAAACACGAGAAGTGAATGGAAGGTTATGCATTGAAGAAGTGGGAGTCGACCTTGAACCTTTGTGTTCATGCCCATGGACACAATGTAGATCCTATCATGGAAGCTTCTTGTAATAATAACTATTTCCTTGATATAATATCCTTTGGTATCGGTGAAGTTGATCCTTTGCAATTGTGGTTCTGACCATATGTTCTTCTTTTATCCCATTTCTCGGGCAAGTTGAGCACTTGTCTTCTGTGGATCAATACACCAGTCCAACTTTTACTTTGATCTTTCGTCGAGTATTACACCCTGGTATCTCGAGATTATCACGGAACTGCATAACTTCTAATGAGTTCTCCATCAAGTACTACATTCTCACTGATTCCAATTTTTTCACGGGCTCTAAGTCATTAAACACTCAAAGGCACTGATAACTGAATCGAGTCCACAGAGCGATTCAACAACTCTTAGTAATCTTCATTGCTTACGAGTTTGTACTCGATCGTGTCATTCCCAGCTGATTGACTACATCATCATCGTCAGGTTGGCTGCTTGACCATTCTAACTATGTCCTTCATCCTCGGGACACAATCCCGACAGTGCTCTAAGCTTACATCAAACTTTAACCATCATATTGTTTGTCTTGAGAGACAACTCTAAATTCTGAGTTGACATCTTATCTACGGTTATAATAGCCTTTTGCTTCACCATTCCCTTGGCTTGATGTCGTCGTCGAGCGATTGCATCTTCATGGAGCCTCTCGACAAATGTGTCATGATCATCATCAGCATTCTGAGCATTTCCAGAATATCTATTGAATTCTTGATGGGAAATACCATCCTTGCCCCTCGATGGTTTGTATTATCATCGGCAACGTTAATGCCCTCCCTCCAACACAAACTTGCTCATGTTTTGTGTATTACCTTGAGTTCCTTTCTATCCAGCTTGTGTTATGTTCTACCTTGGAATATTACCATCTTTTATGTCAAGGATGTCGTGGGAATTTCACCACTTCTTGAGAATTCTTGATATAAGTGATACTTATCACCATCACCATTCTTTTCTTGGTCCCCTGTTGTTCCTAACAGTAATACTGACAAATGGACTAGTAATTTTAAAACTTCTAGCAACCTTATTGCTTTGAAGTTAATGGTCGACATTTCATTCTTAGACTGTTGATTATTGGATCACCATTCTGCCATTGGTCGTGCAACCCAACCCATATTTCGGGCGCACCTTTCAACTAATGTTTAATTGTGTATGTTTTCCTCGAACATACTTCGTTATCTACTTCGATGTGTCCAATATTATCTCCTTGTTCACATAATTGTGGCAATCCATTTTTTTTGAAACCTCGATGAATTGTCGCTGATTCCATCAGCCACCTCCTCATCCTCTCGTTGGTTTACTGATGAACCCTTGTTTCGGAACTTCCTCCCATGGTTTGTTTCCCGAGAATCTTAAAATGTCCTTACCTTAATTTGTGTTACACCTTTTCTTCTCAGGCATCCTGAGTCGGAGGTATCCTAACACCAACCAGATCTGAAACTCGGTCAGATATGATGGTTGGAACATTTTCCAAGAGTCATAGCATTGGTCTTTCTATAACCCAATAAGGTGATGTCATGCCTAGCACACCTGGTTGGAGGACCTATTGCAAGACTTATTCTATGAGTTGTTCCTGATGGATCCTTTGTGTATCCAAAGTTTGACCTTTGCTTGAAGAACATGTCAGTGCTATCTTGAAGCATGTCTATGGTACTCCGATTTTCAATAAGAACATTTGAAGCACCATGCTAAATGTTTCTTGTTGAAATTACCCAAACACCATTGTATGGGTAATGTCATGAAATTTCTCTCCTCTTATCAAAAGGGTTTTTTACTTTCTATCCTGTCATGGATATCATGCTCTGCTTGTCCTTGGGAAGGATATATCGCTGAAACATGTGTTTAAACACATTTTCCTTTCCATTGTTCTGTTTAATCTGATGATCACCTTTTCCTTTCCGTTGTTTTGTTTAACCTTTCTGGTGAGCTATATGATCTAAGCAGTAATATTCTGCTGCTTATGTAAACACCTCGGTGTACAACTTTGTCAGTAAGACCCTGTTACTATTGTTGATGACATTCTGGTACCCACCGATGGACGAGAACCTTGCCTATTGGTCCGCTTCATTCAACGAGCAGGAAAATGGTTCTCTTCATCCCTCGCACTTGGTACGATGTTGTTGCCGACATAACCGACAGACTATCCTCTGACATGCCTTGCTTACATGATCGTGCAAGATGTCACCGACCTTCCTACTTTTAACCACAAGGTGGGCCCATAACCCACAGTTCCACAGGATCGAAACCTGACTCTCCTGTACACCCCCGGTTTCCAAAGTTATTCCTCGAGCTTGACTTCTTATGTAACTCACGGGCCACTTGCCAAGTGATCTATTCGGGTATCAGACACAAAACTTATTCCCATTGCTCTAGACCCCTTTGACACTTTGTTTCAGGCATCGAACGATTGCCTACCCGCTTGAAACTTCTCATGGTACCTTCTTACTTTTCTCTCAATAATTTCTTAAGTTCCAGTTCAAGAGTTACTTTCCGCCACCTTCCCCGATGTTAGCTACCAGATAGTCAACCTTGCAGAGGTCCGTTCTCTCGGAATACCCCCTTTATTCTTTCGTAAGTACGACGGAGTTCCCGAAGAAAGGATGACGGCTTCGTCATGATGGCCTGAAGCAGAGGAATGAGGACGTCAATGTAATGGATCGGCCTCTTCGAGAAGAGCAACCAAGACCGAGAAGACCCGTTAGAATTTCGTAACCAGAATTTTCCCCTTAGTCCCCCTCTTAAATCTCGGGACGAGATTTCTTGTAGTGGAGGAGAATTGTGACGCCCGGGTAATCAAGCTACAGTAACCCTCTGGTAATGATGCGACGTCACCTCGATTATTGTTGATAATCTCGCGTTTATTCAAAATCGATTCAAATTCAAATTTGAAGTTTAAGCAAACAACAAAAGTTTTCCAACAATAAAACTAAAATGTTCAAAATGTGTCAAATATTACATAGGTAGTTATAGTGAAGAAAGCACATGTTTAGAAAATACTTAAATGCCCTGAATTAATTAAGACAGAAAAGGAAGATAAATAAAAGAAAAGAAAACACAAAAACAGATAACAAAGCTAAACAAAAAAAAAGACATAGACAAGAAGCTTCCCTCCCCCCACTGGGTTTCGGCCTAAATGGCCTCTGGGCCACCAGGCCGGCCCACCCCACTCCCCATATCCTCCCCTGTCGGCCGAAAACCCTAGGGAAACCACCCCCACTCGCCTCGCACACCCCCCGCACGATCCCCTGTCCTCCCTCCCCCCCCCACGATCCAGATCGGGCTCCAACCCCTCCCCCGTTGCCCATCTCGCCGTCGGCGTTCCCCGACGCCGCTCGTCGTCTCAGGCGTTGCCCCGCCATCGCTGCCTCGACCCTGTCGCTCGCCTCCCCGTCCTCGCCCCCTTACCGATCCAGAACTGGATCAGGGCACGGCCCGACACCGCACCCCGATCTCGTCTCCCTCGCGTGGCGCCTGCCTGACGCGGCGGCCTCGCCTCGTCACCGACCCCGATCCCGTCGCACCTCGCCGGCGCCTCGACGCCCACCACCGTCGCCGGACCTGCCAGCGTCTCTCCCTCGCCGGACCTCCCCGCGCCTCGCCGCCCGTCTTCGTCCTCCTCCACGACCGAAACTCCTCCGCCTCGTCGCGCCTCGCCGACTCCACCTCACCGGCCTACCTCCTCTTCGTCACCGTCGTCCCCGACGACCTCCTCACCCCCCCCCCGCTGGCCCATCCCTACAAATCCCGGTGAGGCCACGGCCTTCGCCCTCCTCCTTCCCCTGTCCCAGCGTCGTCCGTGCCTCCCTCGGTGCGCCACTGCGCGCACACACGCCCGCGTGCCGGAGCTCACGCTCTGCGCACCACACGCTCACCCCGCGCACTCCGGCGCTCCGCTCGCTCCCTGCACTTCGGTCGGGGCCGAGCCCCGCCGCTGCCACCGTGTGCCCACGCCCCCGCTCCCTTGGCCTCGTCCGTAGTCCCCGGTGCGCTGCCCAAGATCGCCGACCCGCCGCCGTCCGCCGGTGCCGTCCGTGGCCAGGCTCCGGCGAGCCACCCGCCCACGCCATGGTTTTGCCTGTTCGGGCGCCCACTGCCCACTGGCGCCCGTCGCCTGTTCGGATATTACCCGATGCCCGCACCCGTTAAGGCCCCTTTGGGCCACAGACACATGGGACCCACGCCCGAGAACGGATTTTTAAAAAAGGAATGAAAGTAAAATCTAATTAATTAATTAATTAACTTAATTAATCCCGCTTAGTTAAACTAATTAAACTTAATTAACCTAAAAATCAAATTAAACTAACTAATCTGTTAGTTAGGGCAATGTGTCAAGGACAGGTGGGACCCGCACGTCAGTTTTGACCCAGTCAACCTCTGTTGACTGCCGACGTCATGCTGACATCAGCAAACACTGTTCTGGATAATGTTGAATTAAAATATTTAAATTAATCCTAAAAATGATTTAAATCTTTTAAAATTAATATAAAATAAGCCGTAGCTCAGATGAAAATACTTTCTACACGAAAGTTGCTCAGAACAACGAGATGAATCCGGATACGCAGCCCGTTCATCCGCCATGCGTCCCTAGCATAGTGAACCTGCAACATTTCACCTCCGGTTCATCTGTCCGGAAACGCGAAACACTGGGGATAATTTCTCGGATGTTTTCCCCCTTCGCCAGTATCACCTACTACCGCGATTGGAAACACCTAGCATCACGCCTTGTCATGTCATGCATCGTCATGCATTTGTTTGCATTGTATTTATTGTTTATTCCCCCTCTTCTCTCGCTAGACACCGAGACCGACGCCGCTACTACCCAGTACGACTATGGTGTTGACGACCCCTCCTTCTCGGCTGAGCTTCCAGGCAAGCCCCCCCTTGATCACCAGATATCGCCTATTCTACTCTCTCCGCTTGCATTAGAGTAGTGTAGCATGTTTACGCTTTCATTATTCCTATCCTGATGCATAGCCTGTCCTTGCTACTACTGTTGTTACCTTTACTTGCAATCCTACATGCTTAGTATAGGATGCTAGTATTCCATCAGTGGCCCTACATTCTTGTCCGTCTGCTGTGCTATACTATCGGGCCGTGATACACTCGGGAGGTGATCACGGGTATATACTATATACTTTATACATGATACATGTGGTGACTAAAGTCGGGTCGGCTCATGGAGCACCCGCGAGTGATTCACGGATTGGGGGCTGAAAGGACCTTTGTCCCGACGGCCCTCTGTGTGGATCTTTGTGGCGGAGCGACAGGGCAGGTTGAGACTACCTAGGTGAGAGGTGGGCCCGGCCCTGGTCGGTGTCCGCGGTTACATCATTAACACGCTTAACGAGATCTTGGTATTTGATCTGAGTCTGGCCATTTGGTTTATACGCACTAACCAACTACGTGGGAAAGATATGGGCACTCGGCGTCGTGGTATCAGCCGAAGCCTTCATAACGTCAGCGTCTGAGCGGCGCGCGCCAGATTGGAACGTAAGCCTGCTCTTGTATTAAGGGGGCTAGTTCTGCTTCCGGCAGCGTACGCAACGTGCAGGTGTGCTAAGGGCGATGGGCCCAGACCCATGTGCGGTTAGGTTTAGACCGGCGTGCTGACCTCTCTGTTGGCCTAGGTGGGGCTGCGATGTGTTGATCTTCCGCGGCCGGGCATGACCCAGGAAAGTGTGTTCGGCTAAATGGGATCAAGCGTGTTGGGTTATGTGGTGCACCCCTACAGGGAAGTTTATCTATTCGAATAGCCGTGATCTTCGGTAACAGGACGACTTGGAGTTGTACCTTGACCTTATGACAACTAGAATCAGATACTTAATAAAACACACCCTTCCAAGTGCCAGATATAACCTGGTGATCACTCTCTAATAGGGCGACGAGGAGGGGATCACCGGGTAGGATTAAGCTATGCGATGCTACTTGGTGAACTTACCATCTACTCTCTTCTACATGCTGCAAGATGGAGGTGGCCAGAAGCGTAGTCTTCGACAGGATTAGCTATCCCCCTCTTATTCTGGCGTTCTGCAGTTCAGTCCACCGATATGGCCCTTTACACATATACCCATGCATATGTAGTGTAGCTCCTTGCTTGCGAGTCCTTTGGATGAGTACTCACGGTTGCTTTTCTTCCTCTTTTCCCCCTTTCCCTTCTACCTGGTTGTCGCAACCAGATGCCGGAGCCCAGGAGCCAGACGCCACCGTCGACGACGACTCCTACTACACCGGAGGTGCCTACTACTATGTGTAGCGCGCTGACGACGACCAGGAGTAGTTAGTAGGATCCCAGGTAGGAGGCATGCGCCTCTTTCGATCTGTATTCCAGTTTGTGCTAGCCATCTTATGGCAACTTGTTTAACTTATGTCTGTACTAAGATATTGTTGCTTCCGCTGACTCGTCTATGATCGAGCACCTGTATTCGAGCCCTCGAGGCCCCTGGCTTGTATTATGATGCTTGTATGATTTATTTATGTTTTTAGAGTTGTGTTGTGATATCTTCCCGTGAGTCCCTGATCCTGGTCGTACACGTTTGCGTGTATGATTAGTGTACGATTAAATGAGGGGCGTCACACCTTCCTTGTCCAATTCGGACTCCCAAGGGGGGACGCGGTCAGCCCATGGCTCCCTCCTCTCTCTCACACACAAGGACCATGTTGGCCCATTAGTTCCCCCGGGGGTTCCAATAACCCCCCGCCACTCCGATAATTAGCCGGTGACCCCCGGAACACTTCCGGTGTCCGAATATAGTCATCCAATATATCAATCTTAATGTCTCGACCATTTCGAGAGTCCTCGTCATGTCCGTGATCACATCCAGGACTCCGAACTATCTTCGGTACACCAAAACACATAAACTCATAATACCGATCGTCACCGAACGTTAAGCGTGCGGACCCTACGGGTTCGAGAACTATGTAGACATGACCGAGACACGTCTCCATTCAATAACCAATAGCGGAACCTGGATGTTCATATTGGCTTCCACATATTTTACGAAGATCTTTATCGGTCAAACCGCATAACAACATACATTGTTCCCTTTGTCATCGGTATGTTACTTGCCCGAGATTCGATTGTCGGTATCTCAATACCTAGCGGTAAATCAGTAAAAGACATCATAGATCGCACCATATCTAGTAAAGTACGATTACAACGTTTGGACACACCATTATGCTGTGGTGTTACAGGTGGCGTGAGTTGCGAAACTATTCCACATTGTTTCAAATGAAGAACAAACTCATAACTCAAATATTCTCCTCCACGATCAGATCATAGAAACTTTATTTTCTTGTTACGATGATTTTCCACTTCACTCTGAAATTCTCTGAACTTTTCAAATGTTTCAGACTTATGTTTCATCAAGTAGATATACCCATATCTGCTCAAATCATCTGTGAAGGTGAGAAAATAACTATACCCGCCGCGAGCCTCAACATTCATCGGACCACATACATCAGTATGTATGATTTCCAACAAATCTGTTGCTCGCTCCATTGTTTCGAAGAACGGAGTTTTAGTCATCTTGCCCATGAGGCATGGTTCACAAGTACCAAGTGATTCATAATCAAGTGATTCCAAAAGTCCATCAGAATGGAGTTTCTTCATGCGCTTTACACCAATATGACCCAAACGGCAGTGCCACAAATAGTTGCACTATCATTATCAACTCTGCATCTTTTGGCTTCAATATTATGAATATGTGTATCACTGCTATCGAGATTCAATAAAAATAGACCACTCTTCAAGGGTGCGTGACCATAAAAGATATTACTCATATAAATAAAACAACCATTATTCTCCGATTTAAATGAATAGCCGTCTCGCATCAGACAAGATCCAGATATAATGTTCATGCTCAACACTGGCACCAAATAACAATTATTCAGGTCTAAAACTAATCCCGAAGGTAGATGTAGAGGTAGCGTGCCGACCGCGATCACATTGACTTTGGAACCATTTCCCACGCGCATCGTCACCTCGTCCGTAGCCAATCTTGGCTTAATCCGTAGTCCCTGTTCCAAGTTCCTAATATTAGCAACAGAACCAGTATCAAATACCCAGGTGCTACTGCGAGCATTAGTAAGGTACACATCAATAACATGTATATCACATATACCTTTGTTTACCTTGCCATCCTTCTTATCCGCCAAATACTTGGGGCAGTTCCGCTTCCAGTGACAAATCCGTTTGCAGTAGAAGCACTCAGTCTCAGGCTTAGGTCCAGACTTGGGTTTCTTCACTTGAGCAACAACTTGCTTGCCATTCTTCTTGAAGTTCCCCTTCTTCCCTTTACCCTTTTTCTTGAAACTGGTGGTCTCGTTGACCATGAACAGTTGATGCTCCTTCTTGATTTCTAACTTCGCAGCCTTTAGCATTGCGAAGAGCTCGGGAATTGTCTTATCCATCCCTTGCATGTTAAAGTTCATCACGAAGCTCTTGTAGCTTGGTGGCAGTGATTGAAGAATTCTGTTAATGACACTAATCAAGTGATTGTTATACCCCAGATATTTTGAGTATATGCTCACTGACAGAACTATTCTCCTCCATCTTGCAGCTGTAGAACTTATTGGAGACTTCATATCTCTCAATCCGGGCATTTGCTTGAAATATTAACTTCAACTCCTGGAACATCTCATATGCTCCATGACGTTGAAAACGTCGTTGAAGTCCCGGTTCTAAGCTGTAAAGCATGGCACACTGAACTATTGAGTAGTCATCAGCTTTGCTCTGCCAGACGTTCATAACATCTGGCGTTGCTGCTGCAGCGGGTTTGGCACCTAGCAGTGCTTCCAGGACGTAATTCTTCTGTGCAGTAATGAGGATAATCCTCGAGTTACGGACCCTGTCCGTGTAGTTGCTACCATCATCTTTCAACTTAGTTTTCTCTAGGAACGCATTAAAATTCAACGGAACAACAGCATGGGCCATCTATCTACAACAACATAGACATGCAAAATACTATCAGGTACAAAGTTCATGATAAATTAAAGTTCAATTAATCATATTACTGAAGAACACCCACTTAGATAGACATCCCTCTAATCATCTAAGTGATCACGTGATCCATATCAACTAAACCATGTCCGATCATCACGTGAGATGGAGTAGTTTTCAATGGTGAACATAACTATGTTGATCATATCTACTATATGATTCACGCTCGACCTTTCGGTCTCAGTGTTCCGAGGCCATATCTGCATATGCTAGGTGTTGGGGAACGTAGTAATTTCAAAAAATTTCCTACGCACACGCAAGATCATGGTGATGCATAGCAACGAGAGGGGAGAGTGTTGTCCACGTACCCTCGTAGACCGAAAGCGGAAGCGTTATGACAACATGGTTGATGTAGCCGTGCGTCTTCATGATCCGACCGATCCAAGTACTGAACACACGGCACCTCCGAGTTCTGCACACGTTCAGCTCAGTGACGTCCCACGAACTCATGATCTAGCAGAGCTTCGCGGGAGAGTTCTGTCAGCACGACGACGTGATGACGGTGATGATGATGCTACCGACGCTTCGCCTAACCACCGCTATGATATTACCGAGGTGGATTATGGTGGAGGGGGGTGGGGCACCGCACACGGCTAAAAGATCAACTGATCAACTTGTGTATCCTAGGGTGCCCCCCTCCCCACGTATATAAAGGAGGGAGGGGAGGCCGGCCAGCCTCTCTAGGTGCGCCAAGGGGGGAGGAATCCTCCTCCTAGTAGGAGTAGGATTCCTCCTTTCCTAGTCCTATTAGGAGGGGGAAGGAAGGAGAGGGGGAGGAGAAGGAAAGATGGGGCGCAACCCCTCCCCTAGTCAAATTCGGACTAGGCCCATGGGGGGCGCGCGGCCAGCCCTCGTGGCTTCTCCTCTTTTCCCCTAAAGCCCACTAAGGCCCATATGTACTCCCGTAACTCCCCCGGTACTCCGAAAAATACCCGGATCACTCGGAACCTTTCCGATGTCTGAATATAGCCTTCCAATATATCGATCTTTATGGCTCAATCATTTCGAGACTCCTCTTCATGTCTCTGATCTCATCCGGGACTCCGAACAACCTTCGGTACATCAAAACACATAAACTCATAATATCGATCGTCACTGAACGTGAAGCGTGCGGACCCTACGGGTTCGAGAACTATGTAGACATGACCGAGACACGTCTCCGGTCAATAACCAATAGCGGAACCTGGATGCTCATATTGGCTCCCAGATATTATACGAAGATCTTTATCAGTCAAACCACATAACAACATACGTTGTTCCCTTTGTCATCGGTATGTTACTTGCCAGAGATTCGATCATCGGTATTTCAATACCTAGTTCAATCTCGTTACCGGCAAGTCTCTTTACTCATTCTGTAATACATAATCCGGCAACTAGCTCATTAGTTGCATTGCTTGCAAGGCTTATAGTGATGTGCATTACCGAGAGGGCCCAGAGATACCTCTCCGACAATCGGAGTGACAAATCCTACTCTCGATCTATGCCAACTCAATGAGTACCATCGGAGACACCTGTAGAGCACCTTTATAATCACCCAGTTACGTTGTGACGTTTCGTAGCACACAAAGTGTTCCTCCGGTATTCGGGAGTTGCATAATCTCATAGTCATAGAAACATGTATAAGTCATGAAGAAAGCAATAGCAATATACTAAACGATCAAATGCTAAGCTAATGGAATGGGTCAAGTCAGTCACATCATTCTCTAATGATGTGATCCCATTAATCAAATGACAACTCATGTCTATGGCTAGGAAACTTAACCATCTTTGATTCAACGAGCTAGTCAAGTAGAGGCATACTAGTGACACTCTGTTTGTCTATGTATTCACACATGTACTAAGTTTCCAGTTAATACAATTCTAGCATGAATAATAAACATTTATCATGATATAAGGAAATATAAATAACAACTTTATTATTGCCTCTAGGGCATATTTCCTTCAGTCTCCCACTTGCACTAGAGTCAATAATCTAGTTCACATCACCATGTGATTTAACACCAATAGTTCACATCACTATGTGATTAATGTCCATAGTTCACATAGTCATGTGGCCAACACTCAAAGGGTTTACTAGAGTTAGTAATCTAGTTCACATCGGCATGTGATTAACACCCAAAGAGTACTAAGGTGTGATCATGTTTTCTTGTGAGAGAAGTTTAGTCAATAGGTCTGCCAAATTCAAATCCGTATGTATTTTGCAAATTTCTATGTCTACAATGCCCTGCACGGAGCTACTCTAGCTAATTGCTCCCACTTTCAATATGTATCCAGATTGAGACTTAGAGTCATCTGGATCAGTGTCAACACTTGCATCGACGTACCCTTTACGACGAACCTTTTGTCACCTCCATAATCGAGGAACATATCCTTATTCCACTAAGGATAATTTTTGACCGTTGTTCAGTGGTCTACTCCTAGATCACTATTGTACTCCCTTGCCAAACTCAGTGTAGGGTATACAATAGATCTGGTACACAGCATGGCATACTTTATAGAACATATGGATGAGGCATAGGGAATGACTTTCTTTCTCTTTCTATCTTCTGCCATGGTCGGACTTTGAGTCTTACTCAATTTCACATCTTGTAACACAGGCAAGAACTCTTTCTTTGACTGTTCCATTTTGAACTACTTCAAAATCTTGTCAAGGAATGTACTCATTGAAAACACTTATCAAGCGTCTTGATCTATCTCTATAGATCTTGATGCTCAATATGTAAGCAGCTTCACCGGGGTCTTTCTTTGAAAAAATCCTTGCAAATACTCCTTTATGCTTTCTATAAAATTCTACATTATTTCCGATCAACAATATGTCATTCACATATATTTATCAAGAATGTTGTAGTGCTCCCATTCACTTTCTTGTAAATATTGGCTTCACCGCAAGTCTGTATAAAACTATATGCTTTGATCAACTCATCAAAGCGTATATTCCAACTCCGAGATGCTTGCACCAGTCCGTAGATGGATCGCTGGAGCTTGCACTTTTTGTTAGCACCTTTAGGATCGACAAAACCTTCTGGTTGCATCATATACAACTCTTCTTTAAGAAATCCATTAAGGAATGTAGTTTTGACATCCATTTGCCAGTTTTCATAAAATGTGGCAATTTGCTAACATGATTCAGACAGACTTAAGCATCGTTACGAGTGAGAAAATCTCATTGTAGTCAACACCTTGAACTTTGTCAAAACCTTTTTTTGACAAGTCTAGCTTTGTAGATAGTAACACTACTATCAGCGTCTGTCTTCCTCTTGAAGATCCATTTATTTTCTATGGCTTGCTGATCATCGGGCAAGTCAACCAAAGTCCACACTTTGTTCTCATACATGGATCCCATCTCAGATTTCAAGTCCTCAAGCCATTTCGCGGAATCTGGGCTCATCATCGCTTCCTCGTAGTTCGTAGGTTCGTCATGGTCAAGTAACATGACCTCCAGAACAGGATTACCGTACCACTCTGGTGCGGATTTCACTATGGTTGACCTACGAGGTTCGGTAGTATCTTGATCTAAAGTTACATGATCATCATCATTAGCTTCCTCACTCATTGGTGTAGGAGTCACAGGAACAGATTTCTGTGATGAACTACTTTCCAATAAGGGAGCAGGTACAGTTACCTCATCAAGTTCTACTTTCTTCCCACTCACTTCTTCTGAGAGAAACTCCTTCTCTAGAAAGGATCCATTCTTAGCAACAAATGTCTTGCCTTTGGATCTGTGAAAGAAGGTGTACCCAACTGTCTCCCTTGGGTATCCTATGAAGACACATTTCTCCGATTTGGGTTTGAGCTTATCAGGATGAAACTTTTTCACATAAGCATCGCAACCCCAAACTTTAAGAAACAACAACTTTGGTTTCTTGCCAAACCACAGTTCATATGGTGTCGTCTCAAAGGATTTAAATGGTGCCCGATTTAACGTGAATGCAGTTGTCTCTAATGCATAACCCCAAAACGATAGTGGTAAATCGATAAGAGACATCATAGATTACACCATATCCAATAAAGTACGGTTACGATGTTCGGACACACCATTACGTTGTGGTGTTCCAGGTGGCGTGAGCTGCGAAACTATTCCGCATTGTTTCAAATGAAGACTAAACTCATAACTCAAATATTCTCCTCCACGATCAGATCGTAGAAACTTTATTTTCTTATGATGATTTTCCACTTCACTCTGAAATAATATGAACTTTTCAAATGTTCCAGACTTATGTTTCATCAAGTAGATATACCCATATCTACTCAAATCATCTGTGAAGGTCAGAAAATAACGATACCCGCCGCGAGCCTCAACACTCATCGGATCGCATACATCAGTATGTATTATTTCCAATAAGTCAGTTGCTTGCTCCATTGTTCTGGAGAACGGAGTCTTAGTCATCTTGCCCATAAGGCATGGTTCGCAAGCATCAAGTGATTCATAATAAAGTGATTCCAAAATCCCATCAGCATGGAGTTTCTTCATGCGCTTTACACCAATATGACCTAAACGGCAGTGCCACAAATAAGTCACACTATCATTATTAACTTTGCATCTTTTGGCTTCAATATTATGAATATGTGTATCACTACGATCGAGATCCAACAAACCATTTTCATTGGGTGTATGACCATAGAAGGTTTTATTCATGTAAACAGAACAACAATTATTCTCTAACTTAAATGAATAACCGTATTGCAATAAACATGATCGAAACATATGCATGCTCAACGCAAACACCAACTAACACTTATTTAGGTTCAACACTAATCCCGAAAGTATAGGGAGTGTGTGATGATGATCATATCAATCTTGGAACTAATTCCAACACACATTGTCACTTCACCCATAACTAGTCTCTGTTCATTCTGCAACTCCCGTTTCGAGTTACTAATCTTAGCAACTGAACTAGTATCAAATACTGAGGGGTTGCTATAAACACTAGTAAAGTACACATCAATAACATGTATATCAGATATACCTTTGTTCACTTTGCCATCCTTCTTATCCGCCAAATACTTGGGGCAGTTCTGCTTCCAGTGACCAGTCCCTTTGTAGTACAAGCACTTTAGTCTCAGGCTTAGGTCCAGACTTGGGCTTCTTCACTTGAGCGGCAACTTGCTTGTCGTTCTTCTTGAAGTTCCCCTTATTCCCTTTGCCCTTTCCTTGAAATTAGTGGTCTTGCAACCATCAACACTTGATGCTTTTCTTGATTTCTACCTTTGTCGATTTCAGCATCACGAAGAGCTTGGGAATCGTTTCCGTTATCCCTTGTGTATTATAGTTCATCACGAAGTTCTAGTAACTTGGTGATAGTGACTAGAGAACTCTGTCAATCACTATCTTATCTGGAAGATTAACTCCCACTTGATTCAAGTGATTGTGGTACTCAGACATCCTAAGCACGTGCTCACTAGTTGAGCTATTCTACTCCATCTTGTAGGCAAAGTATTTGTCAAAGGTCCCATACCTTTCGTCTTGGGCATGAGCTTGGAACATCTCATATGCTCCATGGCGTTTCAAAAACGTATTCGAAGCCCCGATTCTAAGCCGTAAAGCATGGTGCACTAAACTATCAAGTAGTCATCATATCGAGCTTCCCAAACATTCATAACGTTTGCATTTGCTCCTGCAATCGCTCTATCACCTAGCGGTGCATCAAGGACATAATTCTTCTATGCAGCAATGAGGATAATCCTCAGATCACGGATCCAATCGGCATCATTGCTACTAACATCTTTCAACTTACTTTTCTCTAGGAACATATCAAAAATAAAATAGGGGAGCTAAACGCGAGCTGTTGATCTACAACATATATATGCTAATACTACCAGGACTAAGTTCATGATAAATTAAAGTTCAATTAATCATATTAATTAAGAACTCCCACTTAGATACACATCCCTCTAATCATATAAGTGATCACGTGATCCGTATCAACTAAACCATGTCCGATCATCACGTGAGATGGAGTAGTTTTCAATGGTGAACATCACTATGTTGATCATATCTTCCATATGATTCACGCTCGACCTTTCGGTCTCCAGTGTTCCGAGGCCATATCTGCATATGCTACGCTTGTCAAGTTTAACCCGAGTATTCTGCGTGTGCAAAACTGGCTTGCACCCATTGTATGTGAACGTAGAGCTTATCACACCCGATCATCACATGGTGTCTCAACACGAAGAACTCTCGCAACGGTGCATACTCAGGGAGAACACTTGTACCTTGAAATTTATTGAGAGATCATCTTATAATGCTACCAATAAGATGTATAAAGGATAAACATCACATGCAATCAATATAAGTGATATGATATGGCCATTGATACGTCCCCAACGTATCTCTAATTTTTAATTGTTCCATGCTATTATATTATTTGTTTTGGATGTTCAATGGGCTTTATTATACACTTTTACATTATTTTTGGGACTAACCTATGAACCGGAGGCCCAACCCAAATTGCTGTTTTTTGCCTATTTCAGTGTTTCGAAGGAAAGGAATATCAAACGGAGTCCAAACGGAATGAAACCTTCGGGAACGTGATTTTCGGAACAAACGTGATCCAGAAGACTTGGAGTGGACATCAAGCAATCAACAAGGTGGCCACGAGGCAGGGAGGCGCGCCTGCCCCCCTGGGCACGCCCCCACCCTCGTGGGCCCCTCGTAGCTCTCCTGACTGACCTCTTTCGCCTATATATACTCATATACCCTGAAAACATCAGAACAGGAGCCGAAACCCTATTTCCACCGCCGCAACTCTCTATACCCGTGAGATCCCATCTTGGGGCCTTTATCGGCGCTCCGCCGGAGGGGGCATTGATCACGGAGGGCTTCTACATCAACACCATAGCCTCTCCAATGATGTGTGAGTAGTTTACCTCAGACCTTCGGGTCCATAGTTATTAGCTAGATAGCTTATTCTCTCCCTTTGGATCTCAATACAAAGTTCTCCTTGATTCTCTTGGAGATCTATTCGATGTAATCTTATTTTGCGGTGTGTTTGTCGAGATCCGATGAATTGTGGGTTTATGATCAAGATTATCTATAAACAATATTTGAATCTCCTATGAATTCTTTTATGTATGATTTGTTATCTTTGCAAGTCTCTTCGAATTATCAGGTTGGTTTGGCCTACTAGATTGATCTTTCTTGCAGTGGAAGAAGTGCTTAGCTTTGGGTTCAATCTTGCGGTGCTCGATCCCGGTGACAGAAGGGGAAACGACACATATTGCATTGTTGCCATCGGGGATAAAAAGATGGGGTTTATGTCATATTGCTTGAGTTTATCCCTTTACATCATGTCATCTTGCTTAAAGTGTTACTATGTTCTTATGAACTTAATACTCTAGATGCATGCTGGATAGCGGTCGATGTGTGGAGTAATAGTAGTAGATACAGGCAGGAGTCGGTATAATTGTCACGGACGTGATGCCTATATACATGATCTTACCTAGATATTCTCATAACTATGTTCAATTCTATCAATTACTCGTCAGTAATTTGTTCACCCACCGTAATACTTATGCTATCTTGAGAGAAGCAACTAGTGAAACCTATGGCCCCCGGGTCTATTCTCTATCATGTTAATCTACCGTTTATTTTGATTTCTTTACTTTTAGTCTTTATCATAAAAATACCAAAAATATTATCTTATCATCTCTATCAGATCTCACTTTTGCAAGTGGCCGTGAAGGGATTGCCAACCCCTTTATCGCGTTGGTTGCAAGGTTCTTATTTGTTTGTGTAGGTACGTGGGACTTGAGCGTGGTCTCCTACTGGATTGATACCTTGGTTCTCAAAAACTGAGGGAAATACTTACGCTACTTTACTGCATCACCCTCTCCTCTTCATGGGAAAACCAACACAGTGTTCAAGAGTGTGACGCCCCCGATTTAATCGTACACCAATCATGCACGCAAATGTGTACGATCAAGATCAGGGACTCACGGGAAGATATCACAACACAACTCTACAAATAAAATAAGTCATACAAGCATCATAATACAAGCCAGGGCCTCGAGGGCTCGAATACAAGTGCTCGATCATAGACGAAGTCAGCGGAAGCAACAATATCTGAGTACGTAAATAAGTTAAACAAGTTTGCCTTAAGAAGGCTAGCACAAACGGGATACAGATCGAAGAGGAGCAGGCCTCCGCAGGATCCTCCTAGCTACTCCCGGTCGTCGCCGGGCTGCACGTAGTAGTAGGCACCTCCGAGTAGTAGTCGCCATCGACGGTGGCGTCGCCTGGGCTCCATAGTCTGGTTGCAGCAATCGAGTAGAGGTAGGGGGAAAAGGGGGAACAAGGCAACCGTGAGTACTCATCCAAAGTACTCGCAAGCAAGGAGCTACACTACATATGCATGGATATATGTGTAAAGGGCCATATCAGTGGACTGAACTGCAGAATGCCAGAGTAAGAGGGGGATAGCTAGTCTTAGCGAAGACTACGCTTCTGGTCACCTGTCTTGCCACAGGTAGAGGAGGGAAAACTGAAGTCCTCTAAGTAACATCACATAGCAATAATCCTACCCGGCGATCCCTCCTCATATCCCCGAGAGAGCGAACACCGTTGTATCCGCACTTGGAAGGGTGTGTTTTATCAAGTATCCGGTTCTAGTTGTCATAAGCTCAAGGTACAACTCCAAGTCGCCCTGTTATCAAGATCACGGCTATCCGAATAGATTAACTTCCTGCAGGGTGCACCATCTTACCCAGCACGCTTGATCCCATTTGGCGGACACACTTTCTGGGTCATGCCCGCCGCTGAAGATCAACACGCCGCAGCCCCACCTAGGCACTGGAGAGGCCAACACGCCGGTCTAAACCTAAGCGCCGCAGGGTCCGGGCCCATCGCCTCGAGCACACCTGCACGTTCGACGACGCCGAAGCAGACCTAGCCTAAGCGGCGCTCCAGTCCAATCCGCGTAGCGCCGCTCCATCGACGACGTCTGAAGTGCTTCGGCTGATACCACGACGCCGGGATACCCATAACTACTCCCGCGTAGATGGTTAGTGCGTATAAGCTCGTAGCCAACTCAGATCAAATACCAAGACCTCGTTAAGCGTGTTAAGTATCCGCGAACGCCGAACAGGGCCAGGCCCACCTCTCTCCTAGGCGGTCTCAACCTGCCCTGTCGCTCCGCCACAAAGATCCATCCAGAGGGCCGTCGGGACAAAGGTCCTTTCAGCCCCCAATCCGTGAATCACTCGCGGGTGCTCCACAAGCCGACCCGACTTTAGTCACCACATGTATCATGTATAAGTATATAGTATATACCCGTGATCACCTCCCGAGTGATCACGGCCCGATAGTATAGCACGGCAGACGGACAAGAATGTAGGGCCACAGATGAAAATGCTAGCATCCTACACTAAGCATATAGGATTGCAGGTAAAGGTAACAACAGTAGTAACAAGGATAGGCTATGCAGCAGTATAGGAGTATCTGAAAGCAGTAACATGCTACACTACTCTAATGCACGCAGTATAGAGAAGAGTAGGCGATATCTGGTGATCAAGGGGGGGGGCTTGCCTGATTGCTCTGGCAAGAAGAAGGGGTCGTCGTCGATGTAGTCGCTCACAGGGGTATCGGCAATGGTCTCGGAGCCTACCGGAAAGAAGTAACGGAGGGGGAACACAATAAATAATCGAGCAATCAAATGTAACACAAAGCAAGACGCGGCAATACGTTGTGTTAGGGTGACCTAACGCAGGATAGGTGATACCGGCGGGGAAACATCCAGAAAGTATTCCCGGTGTTTCACGCTTTTGGACAGACGACTAGAGAGGAAAGTTCCATGTTCACTATGCTAGGGACGTGTGGCTGACCAACGGACTGTGTATTCGGATTCGCCTCGTCGCTCGAGCAACTTTCATGTACAAAATATTTTCATCCGAAGTTACGGATTATTTTATATGATTTTCCAAAGTTTAAATGATTTTCTAAAATTTCTGGATTTAATTATATTTCGAAATTAAAACAGAATATACTAAGTGTACCCATGGGGTTCCTAGTCTATTGTATGGCAAGTGGGGCCTGGGTGTGTTGAGTCATCGGTCAACAAATAACGTTGACTAGATTGACCACTACAATGCATGTGGTGGGGTCCACATGTCATTGTGTAATAACTAACCTAACTAGTACTACCAATTAGTCTCTAATCTAATTTGCACGGGCCATCGGTGGCTGTGCACACCCACGACATAGCAAGGTCGCCGTGGCCATTAGCAGCAAGTAGCGCACAACAGCGACAACAAGTAACAATAAAAGCAGAGCGTAAATGAAGGCAGCAACAGGGGCTACGCTTAGGCAGCGGCGGCAGCAGGCGGCGCTAGGCGATGGCGGCGAAAGCAGCTCGCAGCGGAGGCGAGGCTGGGCGGGCGCGACCGGCAGCAGTACCAGCAACAAGTTAAGCAGCAGCAGCTCACGACGACGTATGTACGCAGCGCTGCGAGGTCGGATGTGCTCGGGACGGCAAACGGCGATCGAATCGAGGCGGGGAAGGAGGGATCCGGAGGAGTTGCTCACAGCAGACCATTGGCGCTTCGAGTGGGTCGGGTGGACCGAGAGGCGGTGGTGATGGCGAGATGATGATGGCCGGACGAAGAAGACGAAGATCGTGTCGACTACGCAGCTCCGCCTCGCTCCAAAGGTGCCTGAACGGACGCGTAGAGCGCTGCGAACCTCGAGATGTGCTCCCGTCGCCGGAGATGCCGTGGACGATCAATGAAGGCGAGGCAGCGGTGACCACGTGAGCTTGCGAGCTCAAAATCGAGGCAGAGGAGAGGGGGGACGATGGGGATCGAGGAGGGGATGAACGAGGGCGAGGTAGGGTTTCTGGGGGACACCTTAGTAGGCCGAGGGGGGTTGCGGATGGTCGGCACGTGGCCCTAGAGCCATGGATGGCCGGCACGCACGGCTCTGCCTCTCCCATGTGAGAGGTAGGGGAAAAGGCCGGCAAGTTGGTTGGGCCTGGTACAGTAAAAGTACTGGGCTTAAGTTAACGGGGGGATTTCTCCTTTTTTTATCCTTTTCTTTTTTCCAATCTAGCTATTGTTTTTCTAAATAGTTTAATGATCAAATGAAATTTTTTTTAATTATGAAACTTTGCACAAAAATGATATGTAATATTCTAAGGTTGCACAAAAAGTATTGAGGGCATTCGCAATTATTTGATATTCGGTTTGAATTTAAATGTGTTGGATAGGTGTTGCTGGGTCTGTTTTACATACTTTAGGGGCATTTTAACCACTCAAATAATGTTAGTTTCTACATGAAAATTATATAGTGATTATTTTCAACCCAACGAACATTTTTTTTACCGTTTAAAGAAATATTATTTTGACTTGAAATTTAAATTTGAATTTGACTTTGCTTTTTATTTAGTGGCAATGTGCATAGTAATCATGATGACATGGACACCATTAGGGAAGATTACTGTAGCATGATTCTCGGGGTGTTACAAATCTCCTCCACTACAAGAAATCTCGTCCCGAGATTTAAGAGGTGGAGTAAGGGGAAGTTCTGGTTACAAAATTCTAACGGATCTTTTCGCTCTTGGCTGCTCTTCTCAAAGACGGCGATCCCTTTCATTGATGTCTTCATTTCTCTGCTTCACGTCATCGTGATGAAGTCGTCATCCTTTCTTCGGAAACTCCATCGTACTTACGAAAGTTGATAAGGGGTAACTTTGGAAGAGCGGGCCTCTACAAGGTTGACTATCTGGTAGCTAACATCGAGGAAGGTGGCGGAAAGTAACTCTCGAATTGATCTTAAGAAAACATCAAGAGAAAAGTAAGAAGGTACCATAAGAAGTTTGAGGGTAGGCAATCATTCAATGCCTCAAACAAAGTGAAAGGGGTTCAAAACAACGAGAATAAGTTTTGTGTCCGATACAGAATTGATGATCTCTCAAAATGTGGCTCGTGAATTGCATACGAAGTCAAGCACGAGGAACAACCTTGGGAACAAGGGGTGTACAAGAGAGTCAGGTTTCGATCATGTGGAAACTGTGGGTTATGGGCCCACCATGTGGTTAAAATTAGGAAGGGGCTGACATCTTGCACGGTCACGATAGCAAGGCATGTCGAGGGTAGTCTGAGGGCTATGTTGGCAACAACATTGGTACCAAGGGCGAGGGACGAAGAGAACCATCTTCCGCTCATTGAACGAGGTGGACCAATAGGCAAAATTCTCGCCCATCGGTGGTTACCGAATGCCATCAACAAAAGCAATGTGTTCTTTCCGATGGAGTTGTACATCGAGGTGTTTACATAAACAGTAAATTATTACTACTTAGATCATATAGATCACAAGAAAGATTAAACAAAACAATGGAAAGGAAAATATGTCATATTTCAATGGAAAGGTATATCCTTCCCAAGGTAAATCCTTCCCAAGGACAAGAGCATGATATCCATGACAGGATATGATGTAGAAAACCCTTTAGGTAAGGGGAGGAATATCATGACATTACCCATACAACGGTGTTTGGGGTAATTAATAACGAAATTTTAGCATTGTGCTTCAAATGTCCTTGTTGAAAATCGGAGTACCACTGACATGCTTCGAGATAGCATTGACATGGTCTTCATGTGAAGATCAGACTTTGGAAACACGAAGGATCCATCAGGAATATCTTGTAGAATAAGTCTTACAATTTCCTCATGGATGAACGGATAACATTGCTGAAAAGGAATCTATAATGATAGGTCCTCCCGCCGGGGGTGCTAGGCATGACATCATGCTACCGGGTCATCAAAGGATCATCATCATAACTCTTGGAAAGTTGTCCCAACCATCATAGCTGACCGAGATTCAGATCCGATTGGTGTCGGGATACCTCGGACTTAGGATACCGAGAAGAAAAGGTGCAACGCAAATTGACGAGATGACATTGTAAGATTCTCGGGAAATGAACTATGAAGTGATTTCCGCTAACAAGAGTCCATCATTAGCCCAAGGAGAGGACAAGGAGGTGTCTGGTGAACTCAACGGCAATTCACCGAGATTCCCAAAAGATAGACTTCCACATTTAAGTGAACAAGGAGATAACATTTGTCAGATCAAATGATATAAGGAAGTATGCTCGAGGAAAACATACAGAAGTAAACATTGGTTGAAAGGTGCGCCCGATGGGTTGGGTTGCACGACCAATGTCAGAATGGTGATTCAATAATCGATAGCCTAAGAATGAACCATCGACCATTAACTTCAAAAAATAGGGTTGCTAAAAGGAAAGAATCCAAACAACACCGTCCACTTGTTGGAATTAACACGGGGACCAAGAAAGAATGGTGATGGTGAGAAGTATTTCTATGTCAAGAATCCTCAAGAGGTGGAACAAATCTCAGAACATTCTTGACATAAAGGATGGTAATACTCCAAGGTAAAGAAGAACAATTGCTGGGTAGCAAGGAACTCAAGGTATAACACCAAACATGAACAAGCTTGTGTTGGGGGGGAATGGCAATAAAGTGATCGATGATAATACAATTCATCGAGGGCAAGGATGGTATTTCTCATCATGAATCCAATTGATATCTTGGATGAGCTCAGAATGTTGACGCTCACGACACCTTTGTCGTGAGAGTTCCTGAAGATGTAATCGATCGGCGACGACATCAAGTCAAAGTAATGATGAAGTGAAAGGTTATTAGAACCAAGGGTACGACACAAACTCGAAACCAAGCTTGTTGTTCCAGGTAAAATGATATGACGATGAGGATCGACGTAAGGTTAGTTCATCGTCGAAAATTGTGCTCCGAGAAGAAGGACCAGGTAGCACAGTTAAAATTAGCTCGATAATGAGGTAGCCGATCAGGCTAGGAGCGGCGTGATCGGGTACAAACTCGTACTTGTAGAAGCTTACTGAAGAGTTGTTGAACCGTAGTGCGGACTAGGTTCAGTTATCGGTGTCTATGAGTGTTTAATAACTCAGAGCCCGTGAAAAATTGGAATCCGTGGGAAGGTAGCAATTGATGAAGAACTCATAAGAAGTTATGCAGTTCCATGATAATCTCGAGATACCAGGGGTAACACTCGATGACATATCAAAGTAGAGGTTGGACAGGGGGTATTGCTCTACAGAAGACAAGTGCTAAAACTTGCACGAGAAATGGTATTTAAAAGAGAACATGGTCGGAACCACGATTGCAAAAGGCCAGATCCCTGATATAAGATGAACTTATACCAAAGGAATAATTAATTTAAGAGAAGCTTTTATGATAAGATCTACATCGTGTCCATGGGCATGAACACAAGTTCAAGGTCGACTCCCACTTCTCCAATGCATAACCTTTCATTCACTTCTCACGTTCGATGAAGTTGCAGTGTTGAAATTTTATCTGGCGAAGCACCAGAAGAGTATGATTCGTGAAAACTTTCGGGTTCACACGGTTTAGTGAAGGCATATGTTCAACCCATAGGGGCTTCTTGGAATCATATACCAGAATCTTTAGAAATAATTAACTCAAGCTCGAAGGCAGAGCATGGTTGAGAAAGCAGAGGATACAATTTACCAAGGGCATTATGTATCAGAGGAAAGGCTCACAAGGTTATTGAATATGAAGGGCGTTGTCAGATAAAATCCAACAAAGGATCTGGTGGTCCACAAGAGATCTGACGTGAGCATCAGTACTCAACTAGAGGTAGAAGAATGCAAGGAGATCAAATTATAGAAACAATTGACTAACTCAATTGTCAAATGCAAAGGAATTATGATTCCCAAATCAAGGGATCGGAAGCAATGCTCTGATTAGGGATGGATAAGTTGAATAGCCTTAGGGTACAATCAACGACAATTGGATTGGTCGAGAACCAATTCCAGTTAAAAGAATGGCAGCTCAGCCAGAAAGGTAATTTATAAGGATCAATGATGATTATGGTATTCAGAAACATATTGAGTCAACAGACTCAAAATGATAATGACAAGGAATGTCAATATGACTACGAGACTTATGGGATTAACCATAATGCAAGCAAGCAAGAATTTCAAGAGCCAAAGGCTCCAGAGGATTTTTGGAAGATCGAATAGTATTTTGAAGACTTTTGTGAAACACATGAACAACTGGGGTTGAGCGGATACTCGACAAGTGCGAGGATTTATTTGAAGGGGTATTCATGTGGCAAAGAACTGCTAGGCAGTAGGCACAAGTATTCTCGGAACAATAAAGAAAAGTTCGGGGTATCTTGTAATAACAAGATCAATGGGGGATGATCGTATGAATGGCAAGTGTAAGTAGTTTTCCATACGGATTTATCGGTGGTCAGGAATAGCAAAAGTGATGGGCACAAAGTCTCGAGAGAACATCAGAGAGTATCTTCGGAATCTTCTGATTAGCAGACGATCATCTGAAGTGAGGGGCTCTCCGGGAGAAAGTACTCGCGAGAACCTAAAGTTAGTTTTGTTTTTAGCAAAATCGTTTAACCCGAATAGAAGAGAGTTCAGAATCCCAGAGTAAAGATCGAGGAGTAAAAGATCCTAATACCACCCAATGGAGACGTGGGCCCATGGGTCGCACAGCCATGTTAGTAAAAGTTTTGTAAAGTCTAGACTCGACTTCGCCAAGGAGTTGGAAGGGGATTCTCTACAGCAATGGCTCGATACCAACTCAGACGCCCCGATTTAATCGTACACCAATCATGCACGCAAATGTGTACGATCAAGATCGAGGACTCACGGAAGATATCACAACACAACTCTACAAATAAAAATAGTCATACAAGCATCATAATACAAGCCGGGGCCTCGAGGGCTCGAATACAAGTGCTCGATCATAGACGAAGTCGGAAGCAACAATATCTGAGTACGGACATAAGTTAAACAAGTTTGCCTTAAGAAGGCTAGCACAAACTGGGATACAGATCGAAGAGGAGCAGGCCTCCTGCAGGATCCTCCTAAGCTACTCCTGGTCGTCATCGTGGGCTGCACGTAGTAGTAGGCACCTCCGAGTAGTAGTCGCCATCGGCGGTGGCGTCTGCTCTGGGCTCCATAGTCTGGTTGCAGCAATCGAGTAGAGGTAGGGGAAAAGGGGAACAAGGCAACCGTGAGTACTCATCCAAAGTACTCGCAAGCAAGGAGCTACACTACATATGCATGGATATATGTGTAAAGGGCCATATCAGTGGACTGAACTGCAGAATGCCAGAGTAAGAGGGGGATAGCTAGTCTTAGCGAAGACTACGCTTCTGGTCACCTGTCTTGCCACAGGTAGAGGAGGGAAAACTGAAGTCCTCCAAGTAACATCACATAGCAATAATCCTACCCGGCGATCCCCTCCTCATATCCCTGAGAGAGAGCGAACACCGGTTGTATCTGGTACTTGGAAGGGTGTGTTTTATCAAGTATCCGGTTCTAGTTGTCATAAGCTCAAGGTACAACTCCAAGTCGTCCTGTTACCGAAGATCACGGCTATTCGAATAGATTAACTTCCTGCAGGGGTGCACCATCTTACCCAGCACGCTTGATCCCATTTGGCCGGACACACTTTCCTGGGTCATGCCCGGCCGCGGAAGATCAACACGTCGCAGCCCCACCTAGGCACAACAGAGAGGCCAACACGCCGGTCTAAACCTAAGCGCGCAGGGGTCTGGGCCCATCGCCCTGAGCACACAAGACGCGTTGACGTCTGTGGACGAGCAGACCTAGCCTAGCAGGCGTTCCAGTCCAATCCGGCGCGCGCCGCTCCGTCGCTGACGTCTGATGTGCTTCGGCTGATACCACGACGCCGGGATACCCATAACTACTCCCGCGTAGATGGTTAGTGCGTATAAGCTCGTAGCCAACTCAGATCAAATACCAAGACCTCGTTAAGCGTGTTAAGTATCCGCGAACGCCGAACAGGGCCAGGCCCACCTCTCTCCTAGGCGGTCTCAACCTGCCCTGTCGCTCCGCCACAAAGATCCATCTAGAGGGCCGTCGGGACAAAGGTCCTTTCAGCCCCCAATCCGTGAATCACTCGCGGGTGCTCCACAAGCCGACCCGACTTTAGTCACCACATGTGTCATGTATAAGTATATAGTAAATACCCATGATCACCTCCCGAGTGATCACGACCCGATAGTATAGCACGGCAGACGGACAAGAATGTAGGGCCACAGATGAAAATGCTAGCATCCTACACTAAGCATATATGATTGCAGGTAAAGGTAACAACAGTAGTAATAAGGACAGGCTATGCAGCAGTATAGGAGTATCTGAAAGCAGTAACATGCTACACTACTCTAATGCAAGCAGTATAGAGAAGAGTAGGCGATATCTGGTGATCAAGGGGGGGCTTGCCTGATTGCTCTGGCAAGAAGAAGGGGTCGTCGTCGATGTAGTCGCTCACAGGGGTATCGGCAATGGTCTCGGAGCCTACCGGAAAGAAGTAACGGAGGGGGAACACAATAAATAACTGAGCAATCAAATGTAACACAAAGCAAGACGCGGCAATACGTTGTGTTAGGGGTGACCTAACGCAGGGATAGGTGATACCGGCGAAGGGGGGAAACATCCGAGAAAGTATTCCCGGTGTTTCACGTTTTCGGACAGACGACTAGAGAGGGAAAGTTGCATGTTCACTATGCTAGGGACGTGTGGCTGACCAACGGACTGTGTATTCGGATTCGTCTCGTCGTTCTGAGCAACTTTCATGTACAAAATATTTTCATCCGAGTTACGGATTATTTTATATGATTTTCCAAAGTTTAAATGATTTTCTAAAATTTCTGGATTTAATTATATTTCGAAATTAAAACAGAATATACTAAGTGTACCCATGGGTTTCCTAGTCTATTGTATGGCAAGTGGGGCCTGGGTGTGCTGAGTCATCAGGTCAACAGTCAACGTTGACTAGATTGACCACTACAATGCATGTGGTGGGGTCCACATGTCATTGTGTAATAACTAACCTAACTAGTACTACCAATTAGTCTCTAATCTAATTTGCACGGCCGGCCACTGGTGGCTGTGCACACCCACGCACATAGCAAGGTCGCCGTGGCCATTAGCAGCAGCAAGTAGCGCACAACAGCGACAACAAGTAACAATAAAAGCAGTAGCAGAAACAGAAGGCAGCAACAGGGGCTACGCTAGGCAGCGGGCGGCAGCAGGGCGGCGCTAGGCGATGGCCGGCGAGCAACTGCAGGCGGAGGCGAGGCCAGGGGCGGGCGCGCACTGGCAGCAGTACACAGCAGCAAGTTAAGCAGCAGCAGCTCACGCACGCACGTATGTACGCGTACGCGCGAGGTCGGATGTGCTCGGGGACGGCAAACGGCGACCGAATCGAGGCAGGGGAAGGAGGGATCCGGAGGAGTTGCTCACAGGCAGACCATTGGCGCGCTCGGAGTGGGTCGGGGTGGACCGGAGAGGCGGTGGTGATGGCGAGACGATGACGGCCGGACGAAGAAGACGAAGACTGTGTCGGCTACGCAGCTCCCCGCCTCGTTCCAGTGCCCTGAACGGACGTGGTAGAGCGCTGCGAACCTCCAGGATGTGCTCCCGTACGCCGGAGATGCCGGTGGACGCGTCAACGAAGGCGAGGCAGCAGTCACCACGTGAGCTTGCGAGCTCAAAATCGAGCCAGAGGAGAGGGGGGACGATGGGGATCGAGGAGGGGATGAACGAGGGCGAGCTAGGGTTTCTGGGGGACACCTTAGTAGGCCGAGGGGGGTTGCGGATGGCCGACACGTGGCCCTGGAGCCATGGATGGCCGGCACGCACGGCTCTGCCTCTCCCCTGTGAGAGGTAGGGGAAAAGGCCGGCAAGTTGGCTGGGCCTCACAAAGAAAAATCTTGGGCTTAAGTTAACGGGGGGATTTCTCCTTTTTTTATCCTTTTCTTTTTTTCCAATCTAGCTATTGTTTTTCTAAATAGTTTAATGATCAAATGAATTTTTTTAATTATGAAACTTTGCACAAAAATGATATGTAATATTCTAGGGTTGCACAAAAAGTATTGAGGGCATTCGCAATTATTTGATATTCGGTTTGAATTTAAATGTGTTGGATAGGTGTTGCTGGGTCTATTTTACATACTTTAGGGGCATTTTAACCACTCAAATAATGTTAGTTTCTACATGAAAATTATATAGTGATTATTTTCAACCCAACGAACATTTTTTTTACCGTTTAAAGAAATATTATTTTGACTTGAAATTTAAATTTGAATTTGACTTTGCTTTTTATTTAGTGGCAATGTGCATAGTAATCATGATGACATGGACACCATTAGGGAAGATTACTGTAGCATGATTCTTGGGGTGTTACAAAGAGGTAGCAAGAAGGATTTCTGGCGCCGTTGCCAGGGAGTATACGCACAAGTCAAGACATACCAAGTACCCATCACAAACTCTTATCCCCCGCGTTACATTATTTGCCATTTGCCTCTCGTTTTCCTCTCCCCCACTTCACCCTTGCCGTTTTGTTCGCCCTCTTTTCCGTTCGCCTCTTTTTCACGTGCTTCTTGTTTGCTCGTGTGTTGGATTGCTTGCTGGTCACGATAGCTCAAGACAATACTAAATTGTGTGACTTTACCAATACCAACAACAATGATTTTCTTAGCACTCCGATTGCTCCTCTTACCGAAGCTGAATCTTGTGAAATTAATGTTGCTTTGTTGAATCTTGTCATGAAAAATCAATTCGCCGGCCTTCCTAGTGAAGATGCCGCTACCCATCTAAATAGCTTTGTTGATTTGTGTGACATGCAAAACAAGAAATATATGGACAATGATATTGTTAAATTGAAGCTATTTCCGTTTTGTCTTAGAGATCGTGCTAAAACTTGGTTTTCGACTTTGCCTAAAAATAGTATTGATTCTTGGAATAAGTGCAAAGATGCTTTTATCTCTAAGTATTTTCCTCCCGCTAAGATCATCTCTCTTAGAAATGATATTATGAATTTTAAGCAACTTGATCATGAACATGTTGCACAAGCTTGGGAGAGGATGAAATTAATGATACGTAATTGCCCTACTCATGGTTTAATTTGTAGATGATTATACAAAAAAATTATGCCGGATTGAATTTTGCTTCTAGAAATCTTTTAGATTTGGCCGTGGGAGGCACTTTTATGGAAATCACTTTAGGATAAGCTACTAAACTCCTAGATAATATTATGGTTAATTATTCTCAATGGCACACTGAAAGATGTACTAGTGAAAAGGTTCATGCGATTGAAGAAATTAATGTTTTAAATGGAAAGATGGATGAATTATGAAATTGTTTACTAATAAGAGTATTTCTTCTGATCCTAATGATATGCCTTTTTCTACTTTGATTGAGAACAATAATGAATCTATGGATGTGAATTTTGTTGGTAGGAATAATTTTGGTAACAACGCGTATAGAGGAAACTTTAATCCTAGGTCGTTCCCTAGTAATTCCTCTAATAATTATGGTAATTCCTACAACAATTCTTATGGAAATTTTAATAAGTTGCCCTCTGATTTTGAGACTAGTGTTAAAGATTTTATGAATTCACAAAAGAATTTAAATGCTTTGCTTGAAGAAAAATTGCTTAAAGTCGATGAATTGGTTAAGAACGTGGATAGGATTTCTATTGATGTTGATTCTTTGAAGCTTAGGTCTATTCCACCTAAGCATGATATCAATGAGTCTCTCAAAGCTATGAGAATTTCAATTGATGAGTGCAAAGAAAGAACCGCTAGGATGCACGCTAAGGAAGATTGCTTTGTAAAGGCGTGTTCTTCTAATTTTTATGAGAATAAAGATGAAGATCTTAAAGTTATTGATGTGTCTCCTATTAAATATTTGTTTTGCAATATGAATCTTGACAATGATGGGACTGGAGATGAGTCAACTTTAGTTAAAAGGCGTCCCAATAATTCGGAGTTTTTAGATCATGATGCAAAAATTGGTAAAGGTGGGATTGAAGAGGTTAAAACTTTAGATAGAAATGAACCCACTATTTTGGATTTCAAGGAATTTAACTATGATAATTGCACTTTAATAGATTGTATTTCCTTGTTGCAATCCGTGCTAAATTCTCCTCATGCTTATAGTGAAAATAAAGCCTTTAATAAACATATCGTTGATGCTTTGATGCAATCTTATGAAGAAAAACTTGAGTTGGAAGTTTCTATCCCTAGAAAACTTTATGATGAGTGGGAACCTACTATTAAAATTAAAATTAAAGATCATGAATGCTATGCTTTGTGTGATTTGGGTGCTAGTGTTTCCACGATTCCAAAAACTTTGTGTGATTTGCTAGGTTTCCGTGAATTTGATGATTGCTCTTTAAACTTGTACCTTGCGGATTCCACTATCAAGAAACCTATGGGAAGAATTAATGATGTTCTTATTGTTGCAAATAGGAATTATGTTCCCGTATATTTTATTGTTCTTGATATATATTGCAATCCTTCATGTCCTCTTATTCCTGGTAGACCTTTCCTTAGAACGATTGGTGCAATTATTGATATGAAGGAAGGGAATATTAGATTCCAATTTCCGTTAAGGAAAGGCATGGAACACTTCCCTAGAAAGAATATTAAATTACCTTATGAATCTTTTATGAGAGCCACTCATGGATGGCCTACCAAAGATGGCAATACTTAGATCTATCCTCGCTTTTATGCGTAGCTAGGGCCGTTAAACGATAGCACTTGTTGGGAGGCAACCCAATTTTATATTAGTTTTTTTGCTTTTTGTTCCTTTTTAGCAATAAATATTTGATCTAGCCTCTGGTTAGATTTGTTTTTATGTTTTAATTAGTGTTCGTGCCAAGTGAAACCTATAGGATCTTCTTGGATGGTAGTTATTTGATCTTGCTGAAAATTCCAGAAACTTTTTGTTCACAAAAACAATTGTTACAAATCACCAGAACATGATAAAATACTGATTCCAATTGCAGTAGATCAATAAAAAAAATATCTAGGATTTCCTATTCTCATAGAATTTTCTGTTTTACAGAAGTTTGCGTTAGATACAGATTACTACATACTGTTCTGTTTTTTGACAGATTCTGTTTTTCGTGTGTTGTTTGCTTATTTTGATGAATCTATGGCTAGTAAAAGAGCTTATAAACCATAGAGAATTTGGAATACAGTGGGTTTAACACCAATATAAATAAAGAATGAGTTCAATACAGTACCTTAAAGTGGTGGCTTGTTTTATTTCGCTAACAGAGCTCATGAGATTTTCTGTTGAGTTTTGTGTTGTGAAGTTTTCAAGTTTTGGGTAAAGATTTGATGGATTATGGAGCAAGGATTGGCAAGAGCCTAAGCTTGGGGATGCCCAAGGCACCCCAAGGTAAAATTCAAGGACAACCAAAAGCTTAAGCTTGGGGATGCCCCGGAAGGCATCCCTCTTTAAATCTTCGCTCATCGGTAACTTTACTTGGGGCTATATTTTTATTCACCACATGATATGTGTTTTGCTTGGAGCGTCTTGTATGATTTGAGTCTTTGCTTTTTAGTTTACCACAATCATCCTTGCTGTACACACCTTTTGAGAGAGACACACATGATTCGGAATTTATTAGAATACTCTATGTGCTTCACTTATATCTTTTGAGCTATATAGTTTTTGCTCTAGTGCTTTACTTATATATTTTAGAGCACGGTGGTGGTTTTATTTTATAGAAATTGTTGATCTCTCATGCCTCACTTATATTACTTTGAGAGTCTTAAACAGCATGGTAATTTGCTTTAAATGTGAAATTAGTCCTAATATGATAGGCATCCAAGATGAGTACAACAAAAACTTTCATATTGAGTTCATTGAATATCGTGAGAAGTTTGATACTTGATAAGTGTTTTGAGATATAAAGGTGGTAATATTAGAGTGTGCTAGTTGAGTAATTATGAAATTGAGAAATACTTGTGTTAAGGTTGGCAAATGCCGTAGCATGCACGTATGGTAAAAGTTGTGTGGCAAATTTGACGCATAAGGTGTTCTTTTATTGCTTTCCTTATGAGTGGCGGTCGGGGACGAGCGATGGTCTTTTCCTACCAATCTATCCCTCTAGGGGCATGCGTAGTAGTACTTTGCTTCGAGGGCTAATAAACTTTTGCAATAAGTATATGAGTTATTTATGACTAATGTGAGTCCATGGATTATACACACTCTCATCCTTCCACAATTTTCTAGCCTCTACGGTACCGTGCATTGCCATTTCTCACCTTGAGAGTTGGTGCAAACTTCGCCGGTGTATCCAAACCCCGTGATATGATACGCTCTATCACACATAAACCTCATATATCTTCCTCAAAACAACCACCATACCTACCTATCATGGCATTTCCATAGCCATTCCGAAATATATTGCCATGCAACTTTCCACCGTTTCGTTTATTATGGCACGCTTCATCATTGTCATATTGCTTTGCATGATCATGTAGTTGACATTGTATTTGTGGCAAAGCCACCATTCATAATTTTTTATACATGTAAATCTTGATTCATTACATATCCCGGTACACCGCCGGAGGCATTCACATAGAGTCATATTTTGTTCTAAGTGTTGAGTTGTAATTCTTGAGTTGTAAGTAATTAAAAGTGTGATGATCATCATTATTAGAGCATTGTTCCATGTGAGGAAAGGATGACGGAGACTATGATTCCCCCACAAGTCGGGATGAGATTCCGGACTAAGAAAAAAGAAGAAAAAAAAGAGGCCAAAAAAAAGAAGGCCCAAAAAAAAGAAAAAAAATGAGAAAAAAGAGAGAAGGGACAATGTTACTATCCTTTTTCCACACTTGTGCTTCAAAGTAGCACCGTGATCTTCCTGATAGAGAGTCTCCTATGTTGTCACTTTCATATACTAGTGGGAATTTTTCATTATAGAACTTGGCTTGTATATTCCTGTGACGGGCTTCCTCAAAATGCCCCAGGTCTTTGTGAGCAAGAAAGTTGGATGCACACCCACTTAGTTTCTTTTGTTGAGCTTTCATATATTTATAGCTCTAGTGCATCCGTTGCATGGCAATCCCTACTCCTCACATTGACATCAATTGATGGGCATCTCCATAGCCTATTGATTAGCCGCGTCAATGTGAGACTTTCTACCTTTTTGTCTTCTCACATAATCCCCATCATTCACTAGTAGAAAACAGGGCTTTCGTTCGGGCCTGGCCAGCCCATTAGTCTCGGTTCTGCAAGAACCGAGACCCATGGGGTGCATTTTAGTCCCGGTTCGTGAGCCCAGGGGGCCGGCCGGGGCCTCGTTGGCATTGGTCCCGGTTCGTTTCGACCCATTTGTCCCGGTTCTAGGCACGAACCGGGACCAATGGTCCTCGCTCCTGGCCCACAGCCATTGGTCCCAGTTCGTGGCTCAAACCGGGACAGAAGGGGGAGCTTTAGTCTCGGTTCCAGCCACGAACCGGGACAAATGAGTTTCCTATATATACCCCATTGCCGCGGCAGAGCACTCCACATTGCTCTGTTTTTTGCTGGCCGGCGAGGGGGAGGGCATTGGGTGCTTTAGCTCACCTCCTATGCACATGAGGTGTTCGATGAAATGCCCGAGCCACACTAGTTAAGCTTTCTCCTCTCGAAGCTCGACCTCCGAGCTCCATTTTTTCCGAGATTTGTCTAGGTTTATATTAGCAGTCCGTCACGCCCCGTCCCTGTCTTCACCGCCGTCGATCGCCCGCGCCGATCTCATCGCCGGCACCACCGTGGTGAGCCTCTTGTTCTTATCTTCTTTCTGAATGAAAAAAAATTATTACTTTACATAGATACTTGTCTAATTTTCTTACTTTGGACACACATAATTATATATAATGCACGCAGATGAACCGGCAATGGATGTACGGTGACAGACACACCTCCGAGTACATTAAGGGCGTGCATGATTTTCTCGAGGTGGCTGAGGCAAACAAGCAGAATGGTTTTATGTGTTGTCCATGCCCTAAATGTGGGAATACGAAGTCCTACTCTGACCGGAAAATCCTTTACACCCACCTGCTTTACAAGGGTTTCATGCCACACTATAATGTTTGGACGAGGCACAGAGAAATAGGGGTTATGATGGAAGACATCAAAGAAGAAGAGGATGATGACAACTATGTGCCCCCTGAATACGGTGATGTTGCAACGGGGGAAGCTGCTGAAGATCAAGAGGAACCAGACGATGTGCCCGATGATGCTGCAACGGGGGAAGCTACTGAAGATCAAGAGGAACCAGACGGTGTGCCCGATGATGATGATCTCCGCCGGATCATTATCGATCCAAGGACACAATGCGAAAGTCAAAAGGAGAAGCTGAAGTTCGATCGCATGTTAGAGGATCACAAAAATGGGTTGTACCCCAATTGCGAAGATGGCAACACAAAGCTCGGTACCGTACTGGAATTGCTGCAGTGGAAGGCAGAGAATGCTGTGCCTGACAAAGGATTTGAGAAGCTACTGAAAATATTGAAGAAGAAGATTCCAAAGGATAAGCATTGCCCGACAGTACGTACGCAGCAAAGGTCGTATGCCCTCTAGGATTGGAGGTGCAGAAGATACATGCATGCCCTAATGACTACATCCTCTACCGCGGTGCGTACAAGGATTTGAACGCATGCCCGGTATGCGGTGCATTGCGGTATAAGATCGACGAGATGACCACGGTGATGTTGATTTGGCGAGCCCGCAGAAGAGGGTTCTGCGAAGGGATGTGGTATGCTCCTATAATACCATGGTTGAAACGACTGTTCAAAAACAAAGAGCATGCCAAGTTGATGCGATGGCATAGTGAGGACCGTAAGAAAGACGGGAAGTTGAGAGCACCCGCTGACGGGTCGCAGTGGAGAAAAATCAAGAGAAAGTACTGGGCTGAGTTTGCAGGTGACCCAAGGAACGTATGGTTTGCTTTAAGTGCGGATGGCATTAATCCTTTCGGGGAGCAGAGCAGCAATCACAGCACCTGGCCCGTGACTCTATGTATGTATAACCTTCCTCCTTGGATGTGCATGAAGCGGAAGTTCATTATGATGCCAGTTCTCATCCAAGGCCCTAAGCAACCCAACAACGACATTGATGTGTACCTAAGGTCATTAGTTGAAGAACTTTTTCAGCTGTGGAATGGAAACGGTGTACGTGCGTGGGATGAGCACAGACAGGAGAAATTTAACCTGCACGCGTTGCTGTTTGTAACCATCAACGATTGGCCCGCTCTCAGTAACCTTTCGGGACAGACAAACAAGGGATACCACGCATGCACGCACTGTTTAGCTGACACTGAAGTATATACCTGGACAAATGCAGGAAGAATGTGTACCTGGGCCATTGTTGATTTCTTCCGACCAACCATCAATGTCGAAAGAAAGGCAAGCATTTCAAAGGTGAGGCAGATCACCGGAAGAAGCCCTCCATGCGTACCGGTGATCACGTACTTGCTATGGTCAATGATTTACACGTAATCTTTGGAAAGGGTCCTGGCGGACTAGCTGTTCCGAATGATGCTGAGGGACGCACACCCATGTGGAAGAAGAAATCTATATTTTGGGACCTACCCTACTGGAAAGAACTAGAGGTCCGCTCTTCGATCGACGTGATGCACGTGACGAAGAACCTTTGCGTGAACCTGCTAGGCTTCTTAGGCGTGTATGGGAATACAAAAGATACAGCTGAGGCACGGGAGGACCTACAATGTTTGCACGAAAAAGACGGCATGCCTCCAAAGCAGTATGAAGGTCCTGCCAGCTATGCTCTTACCAAAGAAGAGAAGGAAATCTTCTTTGAATGCCTGCTTAGTATGAAGGTCCCGACTGGCTTCTCGTCGAATATAAAGGGAATAAGAAATATGCCAGAGAAAAAGTTCCAGAACCTAAAGTCTCATGACTTCCACGTGATTATGATGCAACTGCTTCCGGTTGAATTGAGGGGGCTTCTATCGGAAAACGTCCGATTAGCCATTGTGTAGTTATGTGCATTCCTCAATGCAATCTCTCAGAAGGTGATTGATCCATAAATCATACCAAGGCTAAGGAGTGATGTGGTGCAATGTCTTGTCAGTTTCGAGCTGGTGTTCCCACCATCCTTCTTCAATATCATGACGCACGTCCTAGTTCATCTAGTTGACGAGATTGTCATTCTGGGCCCCGTATTTCTACACAATATGTACCCCTTTGAGAGGTTCATGGGAGTCCTAAAGAAATATGTCTGTAACCGCGCTAGGCCAGAAGGAAGCATCTCCATGGGCCATCAAACAGAGGATGTCATTGGTTTTGTGTTGGCTTCATTTCTGGCCTTAGGAAGATAGGTCTCCCTAAATCGCGGTATGAGGGGAGACTGACTGGAAAATGCACTCTTGGAGGGGACTCAATAATATGCAGGGACGGATATTCTTGGTCTCAAGCACACTACAGTTCTCTGAACTCTACCTTGGTGACCCGTATGTCGATGAACACAAGAACATCTGCGCCCAAACACCGGAGTAGTCGACGATCGGATTACATGTGAACACATCGGGACTTTCAGCAGTTGGTTGGAAACACATCTCGAGGTGACAACACTGTTTGTGATGAGTTGTACTCGTTGTCCAGGGGACCATCTTCGACTGTATTAACTTACAAAGGATACGAGATAAATGGGAATACATTTTACACGATCGCCCAAGATCAAAAGAGCACCAACCAAAACAGCGGTGTCTGCTTTGATGCAGCAACCGAGAGGGGAAAGGACACATATTATGGTCAAATAGTGGACATATGGGAACTTGACTACGGACATGATTTTAAGGTCCCTTTGTTTAAGTGCAAGTGGGTTCTGTCAGGTGGCGGGGTACAGGTAGACCCACAGTACGGAATGACAACAGTGGATCTGAACAATCTTGGGTACACTGATGAACCGTTCGTCCTAGCCAATGTTGTGGCACAGGTTATCTATGTGAAGGACATGTCTACCAAACCGAGAGAAAGAAAAGATAAGGAAGCGAATACATCATACGATGAGCCAAAGTGCCACATAGTTCTTTCAGGAAAAAGGGACATCGTGGGAGTTGAGGGCAAGACAGACATGTCTGAAGATTATGAAAAGTTTCATGAAATTCCTCCCTTCAAAGTCAAGGTTGGCCCAAGCATCCTGATAAGCGATGAAGATTATCCATGGTTATGGCACAATAAGCAAATGACACAAGCGAAGAAAAAGTGAAGACTTCCTCTCCACAACTATTATGATGATACCATGCCAACTTTCAACCTTTTCGTAGTTCATTTGAAATGCCTGTTGTAACAGATGAGTTTCCGTATGAAACCCTGATATGTCGAAACAGATTGTCCGTTTTGTACACGAAGTGCATCCAGTTTTTGCCATAACCCTCTCTACTTTCTTGCACATGCTATGTGGCTGAAATGATGATACCATGCCAATTTCAACTTTTTCAGAGTTCATTTGAAATGCTTTTCAATTTCAGGGTCTTATAGCTCAAAATAATCAATAAATGCATGAAAAGTAACAAATGAAGTCAGAAAGGGTTGAAAATTGATGATGTGGCTTTGAATGGTGCATTTTGAACACAGAAAAACTATAGAGTTATAATAAGTTCGAAAAAAATGAAATCCCTTTGTAATATACGAGTTTCCGTAAGAAACCCTGATACTTCGAAAGAGATTGTCCGTTTTGTACACGAAGTTCATCCAGTTTTTGCCGTAACCGTCTCTACTTTCTTGCACATGCTATGTCGATGAAATGATGATACCATGCCAAATTTCAACCTTTTAAGAGTTCATTTGAAATGCTTCTCAATTTCAGGGTCTTGTAGCTCAAAATAATCAATAAATGCATGAAAAATAACAAATGAAGTCAGAAAGGGTTGAAAATTGATGATGTGGCTTTGAATGGTGCATTTTGAACACAGAAAAACTATGGAGTTCAAATAAGTAAAAAAAATGAAATCCCTGAGTTTCCGTATGAAACCCTAATACTTCGAAAGAGATTGTCCGTTTTGTACACAAAGTGCATCCAGTTTTTTCCGTAACCCTCTCTACTTTCTTGCACATGCTATATGGATGAAATGATGATACCATGCCAACTTACGAGAGCTTTTCAGAGTAAATTTGAAATGCTTTTCAATTTCAGGGTCTTATAGCTCAAAATAATCAATAAATGCATGAAAAATAACAAATGAAGTCAGAAAGGGTTGAAAATTGATGATGTGGCTTTGAATGGTGCATTTTGAACACAGAAAAACTATGGAGTTCAAATAAGTTCAAAAAAATGAAATCCCTTTGTAACAGACGAGTTTCCGTATGAATTATCATAAAATATCAAAAAGAATTATCATAAAATAAAATAAATAAGTAATTAGAAACAAAATAATATAAACTTTAATAAAATATATAAGTAGAAAAAAATAAAATAAAATAAAATAAACTTTAATAACATAAATAAAATTTATGAAACTAAAATTATCAAAGTAATTAGAAACAAAATAAAATAAATAAAGCAAAAAGAATTATCATAAAATAAAATAAATAAGTAATTAGAAACAAAATAAAATAAAACAAATAAGTATTTTGTTGTAAGTAGAAACAAAACAAAAAATGGGAAAAAATAAAAAATTTGCCACCTACTGGGCCACCACGGCCTAAATACGACTAGAAACCCATCCATGGGCCAGGATTCAGGCCCGCAGAAGGCCCACTAGGCCCATCAGGCATAGCAGTCACAATTAGGCCCGTAAGCCTGCAATGGAGAGGAGTTCGATAGGGGTGCGGCAGTGGGGCTTATAAACCACTGCGCGCCCCTCTCAACTAGCGAGGTGGGACTAAACTCCCACCACCACGCCGCTGTGCAAGGCCTTTGGTCCCGGTTGGTGGCACCAACCGAGACTAAAGGGCCCATTGGTACCTGTTTGTGGTACCAACCGGTACCAATGCACCCCCTTTAGTCCCGGTCGGTACCATGAACCGGGACCAAAGGCCTCTGCTTCCCACCCTTTGGACTACTGAAAAGAGACCTTTGCTCCCGGTTGGTGGCACCAATCGAGACTAAAGGGTAGCATTGGTCCCGGTTGGCGCCACGAACCGGGACCAATGCTTCGACTATATAAGAAACACTTGTGAAAATTTTCAGTTTTCATCGCCAGTTGCCCCCCGCCCGACGCCGCCACCAGGCTGCACCGCCGCCGTCGCCCGTGCCCTCAAGCCCGCCGACGCCGTCCGCCCACGCCGTCGCCCGTCGCATGGTGGTCGCCGCCGCCCGCCGCCGCCGCCTCCGCCGCCCCGAGCCATCGCTGTCGCTCTCGCCCCCCGCCGCCACACCGCCGCCCTCCGCCCGCCGCCGTCGCCTCCGCCGCCACGCCGTCGCCCTCCGCCGCCCCGGCCGTCGCCCTCACCGGCAGCCCCCGATGTGAGCCGCCATCGCCACGGCTCTGTTCATTTTTTTCATATAATTTGTATTATTTTTTGTTCATTGCATTTTTTCATATATGTAATGTATATATGTATGTGGTAGCTAGATGATGAATGGATTTGGCTATGTATGTATGAATATATTGTTCATAGCATTTTTTGTTTATATATGTTTTTTTATATATGTATTCATTTTTTTATTTAGGTTGTTAGTAGATATCGATTTTAGGTTAGTGTAGAGGAAAAAGTAAATTAAGGAAAAGGAAGAAAAGATGAAGAAGGAAAGAAGGAAGAAGAAGAAGAAGAAAAAGAAGGAGAGGAAGAAGGAGAAGACGAGGAGAGGAAGAAGAGGAAAAAAGAGGAGAAATACATAAGAAGAGGAAAAAAGAAGAAGAAAAAAGAGGAGAAGAAGAAAGGAATAGAGGAGAAGAAGAAAAAAAATAATTTTCTATCTTTTCTTGTTCTCCTCTATTCCTTTCTTCTTCTCCTCTTTTTTTTCTTCCTTTTTTCTTCGATCTTCTCCTCTATTAACCCTTTCTTCTTCTCCTCTTTTTTCTTCTTCTTCCGGACACCAAGGAGGTGGTTAATTAGTAGTTGAACTAGTTAAACTAGTTTATTTATAGTAAGTTCTTAATTAGTAGTTGAATTAGTTGATTTAATATAACTACTTTACTTATAGTAAGTGCTTAATTAGTAGTTGAACTAGTTGATTTAATAAAACTACTTTATTTTACTATATATAGAAGTAGTTTATTTTTAGTAAGTACTACTTTATTTTATTTATAGTAAGTGCTTAGTAGTTGAACTAGTTGATTTAATAAAACTACTTTATTTTACTATATATAGAAGTAGTCTATTTTTAGTAAGTACTACTCTATTTTATTTATAGTAATTAAGTGCTTAGTTGTAGTTGAACTAGTTTATTTAAGAAAACTACTTTATTTTACTATATATAGAAGTAGTTTATTTTTAGCAAGAAAATTAATAGAACTAGTTTAATTTTTTAGTTCAAGCAATTATTCCCGCATCGACGTCGATGATGCCTATTCCGCATCCTCGTCGTCGACTCGGTGGAGGAGGCCGGCTTGATCAGAGGGGCCATGTCCAGGACTGGGCTCCGCCGGGCTGGTATTGGGAGGTGACCTTCCGGGGGCGTAGGTTGGTGAGGAGCCAGCACGTCGTTGACCCGATCCTTGTTTGGTGGCGGTCGCGTGGGCCAGTGACGGTGCCGAGGCTTCCGGACACCGCGGAGGTGGTACGTCACCGTGTCAGCGAGGAGGACGAGCACGTCCGTCGCTACATGGTTGCGTTGGAGGGCAGGTCCGACAACACCTGGCAGGTTCTTCAGGGATCTCACTGGAGCTATTATCCTGTGATGGTTCCTTCTCTTTGGGTGCCCACGGCCCGCGCCGATACCCGTCGGGCGCTACGGTTCTAGCTGTATTAGCGATGCTATATGTATGATAGTATTCGAGGTGTATTAGTGATAATATTCGATGATGTACGGACGCAAGAGATGATGTAGTTTTGCTTATAATTGAATGCATTCTAATTTGAATACTACTTTATTTTACGATTTGGTTTTGCTTATTGAATGCTCAAATTGGAAAGGTACTCCTACTTTGAATGCTAAAATTGCAGAGCACTATGCAAGGCGTATGCATTTGATTAGTTGATAGCTTATGGGGTTTATGTTTTTGCAGAAGTCTAGGAGCCCCTCCATCATCCCCGACGTCATCCCCCTCATCGACCCCCCTCCGACCTCGAGGTGAGACCAGCCAAATCTCCATGTCAATATGAGTCCTATATATATGAGAGGACGACATGTCCTTTTTAGAAAGATAATTAAACGATATTTTGGGTTGACTTTAAGTCTGTCGAGTCTCCACCATATATGAGAGGACAAAGAATCCCGACTGTTGTCGTGGGGGTAGCTTCTCCTTCATTCCCGTGTGCTAGACAACTTGGTGTAATGCACTCGGGGATGAAAGGAGGAGCTACCATCATCGACAGTCGAATAAGTATACCACGTGAGATGAGTGTTTTCAAGAAAAGACTCGACAGACCGATAGTCAACCCGTGTTGAATAATAATGATCTAATTTAGGTTTTTTAGTACACATATTTTATTATACAAGTTTAATATTTGAATTATGAACATAGGAAATGTCGTACTCGGACGACGAAAGTCTCCCGAGGGAGTGCGACTGGTGCCACGACGACCGAGGTCTATGCAACATGCCTCACCTAGACGAAGATCGACGCTTCAACATTAAGCTGGAGGAGACCTTTGATGTTGAAACGGTACGCAACGACGACAAGTGTTATTTTTTTCGTAATTAAGCACGACTTCAACTATTTAAACGTGTAATTTTCATCTTTTACAATTCGACTAGCTTATCCCATGCCATGCAAGACGCTATGTCTTGGAGAGGATGGGTTTTGAAGACCATGAAAGTATGGAAACAAAGAAAATTCACCTAAGGACCCATCATGATATGGATTTTGAAGTAAATCTGTATAATTCTGAGAGCGTAACCCATTTTGGTTGCAAAAATTGGTAAGCATTTTGCAAGATATATGATTTTGATGAGGGTATGCTTATCACCATGGATCTTGGTGATCCTGACATCGAGCAAGACAATATGGACATTTGGGTCCTTATTGATACACCTCCAATTCTACCGCTATGTGATTTTCTCAAACATAGTTATTAACTAATTTATATTGTTCATTTCAAAATAGTTGACAGCTTATTTTCATTGACAGCTTATTTCCATTGACAGCTTATTTTGATTGTTCAAACAATGTGCGGAACTTGGTAGACAGAATCTACTACACCGATGGCTCTGAGTTAACTTATAAGGAGAAAAATCATCTGGTCGGATTTTGTACTGATCTTGAGAATTACAATATCTATTGTAAAACTCCTCCACATTATGGTCAATACGTGCCACTAGTGCACGTGTTGAACTCTGATAACTACTATGGAGATACCACGGTAAGATTTTTTACTATTACGACATCCATGCATCTTTTGCATACTTCTAAAACTAGTACATCATTGCTAACTATGAAGTTATTACTATGTTTTTCAACAGATAATCCCAGAGGATTGTGTGCCTCATCTGATGTATCAGAGTGGTCGCCTTGATGTTTTGAACATACGTCCAGGTCATCCTACGAATCTAAACTGTCCAAACCGGATTTCTAAAAGAAGTGGAGACATGAAAATCAAGGAATGGAAAAATGTATGGACAGTCGTAAGGAGGTTCTTGGAAGCAAAAGGAAGCGAAGCGCAAGAATTGGAGACAGGATGATCTCCATTCTTCATAATGGAGAGTCGGGGTCTGTATTGGTTTATGCTATTTTACCTTAAAGAGGGTATTTAGGTCCTACCTAATACTGATGATCATGTGCCTAGAACAATTCAGTAGGGTTGGTTCGATGACTATGAGGATGATGATCGTATGACTTGTTATTAATAACGAGTAGAAGTTGTATGATGATGAGTAGTAGGACTTATTATTATGATGATGCATGATGCGGGCATGAAGAGTTATTATATATCAGTGGGTGAAATGAACATGGATTGGATTGAAGTGAAGGCAACAAGCATGTGGTGCATGTCGAAAGTAGTACTAATCCAAACTTGATCAAGTTAGGATTAATATTACGTTCGACATGCACCACATGTTGCCTTCACTTTAACCTAAGCCATGTTTAGGCATAGCAGTAGCGTTGGTAAACCAAGCACGGAAATAAGAGAGGACACTTCTCTCTGTTAGCTAGCTTACACACCCTAAATTACCCCGTAAACCACCCCCTTTCAGAAAAAAAAACAAAAACCTTAGCTCCTGCCAGCTGCTGACGCGTGGATGCCTATTGGTCCCGGTTGGTGCCACCAACAGGGACTAAAGGCCCTCCTACCTGGGCTCGCTGCACTGGCCACGTGGAGGCCCATCTGTCCCGGTTTGTGTAAGAACTGGGACTAAAGGCCTAGGGCATTAGTAACGACCAATTAGTCCCGGTTCAAAAACCTGGACAAAATGGGCCTTACGAACTGGGACAATAGGCCCTTTTTCTACTAGTGATTATACTTTATTCCACCCATATTGCTATATCCATGGCTTGCGCTCTGATAACCCACAAGTATAGGGGATCAATTGTAGCCTCTTTCGATAAGTAAGAGTGTCGAACCCAACGAGGAGCTAAAGGTAGAACAAATATTCCCTCAAGTTCTAGCGACCACCGATACAACTCTACGCACGCTTGACGTTTGCTTTACCGGAAACAAGTATGAAACTAGAAGTACTTTGTAGGTGTTTTCGGAAAGGCTAGCAAGAAAATATAGAGAGCGTAAACATAAACTAGGGGGTGCTTACCTAAAAACAAAACTAAAGTAAATATGGCGAGTGTGGAAAAGTGGTGGTAGGAGTTGTGGAATTGTCCCTAGGCAATTGACTATGTTAGTAGACCGGTAATCACTATTGCAATTCTATTTGAGGGAGAGGCATAAGCTAACATACTTTCTCTACTTGGACCATATGCACTTATGATTGGAACTCTAGCAAGCATCCGCAACTACTAAAGATTCATTAAGGTAAAACCCAACCATAGCATTAAAGTATCAAGTCCCCTTTATCCCATAGGCAAACAACCTACTTACTCGAGTCTGTGCTTCTGTCACTCACGCCACCCACCATAAGCAAATCATAAACATATTGCAAACCCTACAGCGGGAATCCTCACGCTCGCGCGACACGGAAGGCACAATAGGACAACACAAATAATAAAACATGCAATTCAAACCAATCATAGCAATTCATCAATCACCGATAGGACAACGAAAATCTACCCAGACATCATAGGATGGCAACACATCATCGGAAAATAATATGAAGCATAAAGCACCATGTTCAAGTAGAGGGTACAGCAGGTTGCGGGAGAGTGGACCGCTATAGATAGAGGGGGGAAGGTGATGGAGACGTTGGTGAAGATGGCGATGGTGTTGGTGAAGATCGCGGTGATGATGATGGCCCCCGCCAGCGCTCCAGCGCCACCGGAAGCAAGGGGGAGAGAGGCCCCCCTTCTTCTTCTTCTTCCTTGACCTCCTCCCTAGATGGAAGAAGGGTTTCCCCTCTGGTCCTTGGCTCCCATGGCTTGGGAGGGGCGAGAGCCCCTCCGAGATTGGATCTATCTCTCTTGTTTCTCTCTGTTTCTGCGTTCTCCCCTGGCTCTGTTTCACCATTTCGTGTATATATGGAGATCCGTAACTCCGATTGGCCTGAAACCTTCGCCGTGATTTTTTTCCGAAAATTAGCTTTCTTGCCGCAAAAGAAGAGCGCCAACGCCTTACAGGTGGGTCACGAGGGTCAGGGGCGCGCCCTAGGGGGGGGCGCCCCCTACCTCGTGCCCACCTCGGACACTGGTTCGCGTTGATTTTTCCTCCAGATTTTCCAAATATTCTGAAAAGTATCTCCGTCCGTCTTTATCCCGTTTGGACTCCATTTGATATGGAGATTCTGCGAAACCAAAACATGCAATGCATGTGAACTGCTTTGGGCAATCGGATCTATATGTTAGTCCCAAAAATAGTATAAAAAGTTGCCAAAAAGTATATGGAAGATGTAGAATATTGGCATGGAACAATAAAAAATTATAGATACGACGGAGACGTATCACGCTCATGTATTGTGTAAGGGTTGAAAAGGATGAAGCGCGTTAAAAAGTATGAACCAATTGCTCGGCTTGTCATCGGGGTTATGTATGATGAGAATGTTTTGTGTGACGAAATTGAAGCATGGCCTAACTATATGATTTTGTAGGGATAAGCTTTCTTTGGCTATGTTATTTTGATAAGACATAATTGCTTGGTTAGCATGTTTGAAGTATTTTTTTATGTCAACATTAAACTTTTATCTTGAGTCTTTCGGATCTAAATATTCATGCCACAATAAAAAGGATTACATTGAAAATTATGCTAAGTAGCATTCCACATCAAAAATTCTATATTTATCATTTACCTACTCGAGGACGAGCATGAATTAAGCTGGGGGATGCTTGATACGTCTCCAACGTATCTATAATTTTTTATTGTTCCATGCTATTATATTATCTGTTTTGGATGTTCGATGGGCTTTATTATACACTTTTGTATTATTTTTGGGCTAACCTATTAACCGGAGGCCCAGCACAAATTGCTGTTATTTTGCCTATTTCAGTGTTTCGAAGGAAAGGAATATCAAACAGAGTCCAAACGGAAAGAAACCTTCGGGAACGTGATTTTCGGAACAAACGTGATCCAGAGGACTTGGAGTGGACGTCAAGCAATCAACGAGGAGGCCACGAGGCAGGGAGGCGCGCCTGTCCCCTGGGCACGCGCCCACCCTCGTGGGCCCCTCGTAGCTCTCCTGACCAATCTCTTTCGCCTATATATACTCATATACCCTAGAAACATTAGAACGGGAGCCGAAACCCTATTTCCACCGCCGCAACTCTCTGTACCCATGAGATCCCATCTTGGGGCCTTTTCCGGCACTCCGCCGGAGGGGGCATTGATCACGGAGGGCTTCTACATCAACACCATAGCCTCTCCGATGATGTGTGAGTAGTTAGATCAGACCTTTGGGTCCATAGTTATTAGCTAGATGGCTTCTTCTCTCTCTTTGGATCTCACTACAAAGTTCTCCTTGATTCTCTTGGAGATCTATTTGATGTAATCTTCTTTTGCGGTGCGTTTGTCGAGATCCAATGAATTGTGGGTTGATGATCAAAATTATCTATGAACAATATTTGAATCTCCTCTGAATTCTTTTATGTATGATTTGTTATCTTTGCAAGTCTCTTCGTATTATCAGTTTGGTTTGGCCTACTAGATTGATCTTTCTTGCAATGGGAGAAGTGCTTAGCTTTGGGTTCAATCTTGCGGTGCTCGATCCCAGTGACAGAAGGGGAAAGGACACGTATTGTATTGTTGCCATCGAGGATAAAAAGATGGGGTTTATATCATATTGCTTGAGTTTATCCCTCTACATCATGTCATCTTGCTTAAAGCGTTACTCTGTTCTTATGAACTTAATACTCTAGATGCATGCTGGATAGCGGTCGATGTGTGGAGTAATAGTAGTAGATGCTGGCAGGAGTCAGTCTACTTGTCACAGACGTGATGCCTATATACATGATCATACCTAGATATTCTCATAACTATGCTCAATTCTATCAATTGCTCGACAGTAATTTGTTCACCCACTGTAATACTTATGTTATCTTGAGAGAAGCCACTACTGAAACCTATGCCCCCCGGGTCTATTTTATATCATATTAATCTACCGTTATTTCTATTACTGTTTATTTTGCTTTCTTTACTTTTAGTCTTCATCATAAAAATACCAAAAATATTATCTTATCATCTCTATCAGATCTCACTTTTGCAAGTGGCCGTGAAGGGATTGACAACCCCTTTATCGCGTGGGTTGCAAGGTTCTTATTTGTTTGTGTAGGTACGTGGGAGTTGAGCGTGGTCTCCTACTGGATTGATACCCTGGTTTTCAAAAACTGCGGGAAATACTTATGCTACTTCACTGCATCACCCTTTCCTTTTCAAGGGAAAACCAACGCAGTGCTCAATAGGTAGAAGCCATCATCATCTTGTGCCTTTGATCTCCATCTCCAAAGCACCGTCATGATCACCATCGTCGCCGGCGCGACACCTTGATCTCCATCGTAGCATCATTATCGTCTCGCCAACTATTGCTTCTACGACTATCGCTACCGCTTAGTGATAAAGTAAAGCAATTACATGGCGATTGCATTTCATACAATAAAGCGACAACCATATGGCTCCTGCCAGTTGCCAATAACTCCGTTACAAAACATGATCATCTCATACAATAAAATTTAGCATCATGTCTTGACCATATTACATCACAAAATGCCCTGCAAAAACAAGTTAGGCATCCTCTACTTTATTGTTGCAAGTTTTACGTGGCTGCTACGGGCTGAGCAAGAACCGTTCTTACCTATGCATCAAAACCACAACGATATTTCGTCAAGTATGTGCTGTTTTAACCTTCATAAGGATCGGGCGTAGCCACACTCGATTCAACTAAAGTTGGAGAAACAGACACCCGCCAGCTAGCTATGTGCAAAGCATGTCGGTAGAACCAGTCTCGCGTAAGCGTACGCGTAATGTCGGTCCGGGCTGCTTCATCCAACAATACCGCCGAATCAAAGTATGACATGCTGGTAAGCAGTATGATATGCTGGTAAGCACTATGACATGCTGGTAAGCAGTATGACATGCTGGTAAGCAGTATGACTAGTATCGCCCACTACTCACTTGTGTTCTACTCGTGTATATAACATCTACGCATAAACCTGGCTCAGATACCACTGTTGGGAACGTAGTAATTTCAAAAAAATCCAACGCACACGCAAGATCATGGTGATGCATAGCAACGAGAGGGTAGAGTGTTATCTATGTACCCTCATAGACCGAAAGCGGAAGCGTTATGACAATGCGGTTGATGTAGTCGTACGTCTTCACGATCCGACCGATCCAAGTATCGAACACACGGCACCTTCGAGTTCTGCACACGTTTAGCTCGGTGACGTCCCACGAACTCACGATCCAGCAGTGCTTTGCGGGAGAGTTCCATCAGCACGAGCGTGATGACGGTGACGATGATGCTACCGACGCAGGGCTTCACCTAAGCACCGCTACGATATTACTGAGGTGGATTATGGTGGAGGGGGGCACCGCACAAGGCTAATAGATCAACTGATCAACTTGTGTATCCTAGGGTGTCCCCCTCCCCACGTATATAAAGGAGGGAGGAGAGGCCGTCCGGCCTCTCTAAGTGCGCCAAAGGGGGAGGAATCCTCCTCCTAGTAGGAGTAGGATTCCTCCTTTCCTAGTCCTACTAGGAGGTGGAAGGAAGGAGAGGAGGAGGAGAAGGAAAGAGGGGGCGCAGCCCCTCCCCTAGTCAAATTCGGACTAGGCCCATGGGGGGGCGCGGCCAGCCCTCGTGGCTTCTCCTCTTTTCCCCTAAAGCCCACTAAGGCCCGTATGTACTCCCGTATTCCCGTAACTCCCCCGGTACTCCGAAAAATACCCGGATCACTCGGAACCTTTCCGATGTCCGAATATAGCCTTCCAATATATCAATCTTTATGGCTCGATCATTTTGAGACTCCTCATCATGTCCCTGATCTCATCCGGGATTCTGAACAAACTTCGGTACATCAAAACACATAAACTCATAATATCGATCATCACCGAACGTTAAGCGTGCGGACCCTACGGGTTCGAGAACTATGTAGACATGACCGAGACACGTGTCCGGTCAATAACCAATAGCGGAACTGGATGCTCATATTGGCTTCCACATATTCTACGAAGATCTTTATCGGTCAAACCGCATAACAACATACGTTGTTCCCTTTGTCATCGGTATGTTACTTTCCCGAGATTCGATCGTCGGTATCTCAATACCTAGTTCAATCTCGTTATCGGTAAGTCTCTTTACTCGTTCTGTAATACATCATCCCGCAACTAACTCATTAGTTGCATTGCCTGAAAGGCTTATAGTGATGCGCATTACCGAGAGGGCCCAAAGATACCTCTCCAACAATTGGAGTGACAAATCCTAATCTCGATCTATGCCAACTCAACAAGTACCATCGGAGACACTTGTAGAGCACCGTTATAATCACCCAGTTACGTTGTGACGTTTGGTAGCACACAAAGTGTTCCTCCGGCATTCGGGAGTTGCATAATCTCATAGTCAAAGGAACATGTATAAGTCATGAAGAAAGCAATAGCAATATACTAAACGATCAAATGCTAAGCTGACGGAATGGGTCAAGTCAATCACATCATTCTCTAATGATGTGATCCCGTTAATCAAATGACAACTCATGTCTATGGCTAGGAAACTTAACCATCTTTGATTCAACGAGTTAGTCAAGTAGAGGCATACTAGTGACACTCTGTTTGTCTATGTATTCACACATGTACTAAGTTTCCGGTTAATACAATTCTAGCATGAATAATAAACATTTATCATGATATAAGGAAATATAAATAACAACTTTATTATTTCCTCTAGGGCATATTTCCTTCACTAGGCTCTTCAAGTTTAACCCGAGTATTCTGCGTGTGCAAAATTGGCTTGCACCCGTTGTATGTGAACGTAGAGCTTATCACACTCGATCATCACATGGTGTCTCGGCACGATGAACTTTCGCAACGGTGCATACTCAGGGAGAACACTTGTACCTTGAAATTTAGTGAGAGATCATATTATAATGCTACCGTCGAACTAAGCAAAATAACATGCATAAAGGATAAACATAACATGCAATCAATATAAGTGATATGATATCGCCATCATCATCTTGTGCCTTTGATCTCCATCTCCAAAGCACCGTCATGATCACCATCGTCACCGGGGCGACACCTTGATCTCCATCGTAGCATCGTTGTCGTCTTGCCAACTATTGCGTCTACGAATATTGCTACCGCTTAGTGATAAAGTAAAGCAATTACATGGCGATTGCATTTCATACAATAAAGCGACAAACATATGGCTCCTGCCAGTTGCCGATAACACTGTTACAAAACATGATCATCTCATACAATAAAATTTAGCATAATGTCTTGACCATATCACATCACAACATGCGCTGCAAAAACAAGTTAGACGTCCTCTACTTTTTTGTTGCAAGTTTTACGTGGCTGATACGGGCTGGGAAAGAACCGGTCTTACCTACGCATCAAAACCACAACGATTTTTCGTCAAGTATGTGTTGTTTTAACCTTCAACAAGGACCGGGCGTAGCCACACTCGATTCAACTAAAGTTGGAGAAACTGACACCTGCCAGCCACCTGTGTGCGAAGCACGTCGGTAGAACCAGTCTCGTGTAAGCGTACGCATAATGTCGGTCCGGGCCGCTTCATCCAACAATACCGCCGAATCAAAGTATGACATGCTGGTAAGCAGTATGACTATTATCGCCCACAACTCATTTGTTTTCTACTCATGCATACAACATCTATGCATAAACCTGGCTCTGATGCCACTGTTGGGGAACGTAGTAATTTCAAAAAAATTCCTACCCACACGCAAGATCATGGTGATGCATAGCAACGAGAGGGGGAGTGTTGTCCACGTACCCTCGTAGACCGTAAGCGGAAGCGCTATGACAACGCGGTTGATGTATTCATACGTCTTCATGATCGACCGATCCTAGTACCGAACGTACGGCACCTCCGTGATCTGCACACGTTCAGCTCGGTGACGTGCCACGAACTCACGATCCAGCAGAGTGTCGAGGGAGAGCTTCGTCAGCACGACGGTGTGATGACGGTGATGATGAAGCTACCAGCACAGGGATTCGCGTAAGCACTACGACGATATGACCGAGGTGGATTATGGTGGAGGGGGCACCGCACACGGCTAGAGACAATCAACTTTGTGTGTTCTAGGGTGCCCCCTGCCCCCGTATATAAAGGAGCAAGGGGGAGGCCGGCCGGCCTTGGGGAGCGCCAAGGAGTGGGGGGAGTCCTCCTCCTAGTAGTAGTAGGACTCCCCTTTTCCTAGTCCAACTAGGAAGGGGGAAGGGGAAAGGAAGGGGAGAGAGGGAGGAAAGATGGGGTGCCTCCCCCTTTCCTTGTCCAATTCGGACTCCCAAGGGGGGGGGGGCGGCCAGCCCATGGCTCCCTCCTCTCTCTCTCTCTCAAGGCCCATGTTGGCCCATTAGTTCCCCCGGGGGTTCCGATAACCCCCCGGCACTCCGATAATTATCCGGTGACCCCCGGAACACTTCCAGTGTCCGAATATAGTCGTCCAATATATCAATCTTTATATCTCGACCATTTAGAGACTCCTCGTCATGTCCATGATCACATACAGGACTCTGAACTATCTTCGGTACATCAAAACACATAAACTCATAATACCGATCGTCACCGAACGTTAAGCGTGCGGACCCTACGGGTTCGAGAACTATGTAGACATGACCGAGACACGTCTCCAGTCAATAACCAATAGCAGAACCTGGATGTTCATATTGGCTTCCACATATTTTACGAGGAACATGTATAAGTCATGAAGAAAGCAATATCAATATACTAAACAATCAAATGCTAAGCTAACGGAATGGGTCAAGTCAATCGCATCATTCTCCAATGATGTGATCCCGTTAATCAAATGACAACTCATGTCTATGGCTAGGAAACTTAACCATCTTTGATTCAACGAGCTAGTCAAGTAGAGGCATACTAGTGACACTCTGTTTGTCTATGTATTCACACATGTACTAAGTTTCCGGTTAATACAATTCTATCATGAATAATAAAAATTTATCATGGTATAAGGAAATATAAATAACAACTTTATTATTGCCTCTAGGGCATATTTCTTTCACAACATATGTTGTTCCCTTTTTCATCGTATGTTACTTGCACGAGATTCGATCGTCGGTATCACCATACCTAGTTCAATCTCGTTACCGGCAAGTCTCTTTACTCGTTCCGTAATGCATCATCCCATAACTAACTCATTAGTCACATTGCTTGCAAGGCTTATAGTGATGTGCATTAATGAGAGGGCCCAGAGATACCTCTCTGATACACGGAGTGAAAAATCCTAATCTCGATCTATGCCAACCCAACAAACACCTTTGGAGACACTTGTAGAGCATCTTTATAATCACCCAGTTATGTTGTGATGTTTGATAGCACACAAGGTGTTCCTCCGGTATTTCGGAGTTGCATAATCTCATAGTCAGAGGAACATGTATAAGTCATGAAGAAAGCAATAGCAATAAAACTCAACGATCATAATGCTAAGCTAACGGATGGGTATTGTACATCACATCATTCTCTAATGATGTGATCTCGTTCATAAAATGACAACACATGTCTATGGCTAGGAAACATAACCATCTTTGATAAACAAGCTAGTCAAGTAGAGGCATACTAGGGAACTCTGTTTGTCTATGTATTCACACTTGTACTAAGTTTCCGGTTAATACAGTTCTAGCATGAATAATAAACATTTATCATGATATAAGAAAATATAAATAACAACTTTATTATTGCCTCTAGGGCATATTTCCTTCTGTCTCCCACTTGCACTAGAGTCAATAATCTAGTTCACATCGCCATGTGATTTAACACCAATAGTTCACATCGTCATGTGACCAATACCCAAAGGGTTTACTAGAGTCAATAATCTAGTTCACATCGCCACGTGATTAACACCCAAAGAGTACTAAGGTGTGATCGTGTTTTTCTTGTGAGAGAGGTTTAGTCAATGGGTCTGCCACATTCAGATCCGTATGTATTTTGAAATTTCTATGTCTACAAAGCTCTCCACGGAGCTACTCTAGGTAAATGCTCTCAGTTTCAATATGTATCTAGATCAAGACTCAGATTCATCCAGATCAGTGTCAAAGCTTGCATTGAGGTAACTCTTTACGATGAACTCTTTATCACCTCCATAACTGAGAAATATTTCCTTAGTCCTCTAAGGATAATTTTGACCAATGTCCGGTCATCTATTCCTAGATCACTATTGTACTCCCTTGCCAAACTCAAGGCAGGGTATACAATAGGTCTGGTACATAGCATGGCATACTCTATGGCTGAGGCATAGGGAATGACATTCATTCTCTCTCTATCTTCTGTCGTGGTCGGGCTTTGAGTATTACTCAACTTCACACCTTGCAACATAGGCAAGAACTCCTTCTTTGACTGTTCCATTTTGAACTACTTCAAAATCTTGTCAAGGTATATACTCATTGAAAATACTTATCAAGCGTTTTGATCTATCTCTATAGATCTTGATGCTCAATATGTAAGCAGCTTCACCGAGGTCTTTCTTTGAAAAACTCTTTTCAAACACTCCTTTATGCTTTCCAGAAAATTCTAAATCATTTCCGCAATAATAAGTCTTTCACTTATACTTATCAGAAAGGCTGTAGTGCTCCCACTCACTTTCTTGTAAACACAGGCTTCACCGCAAGTCTGTATAAAACTATATGCTTTGATCAACTCATCAAAGCGTATATTCCAACTCTGAGATGCTTGCACCAGTCCATAGATGGATCGCTGGAGCTTGCACACTTTGTTAAAACCTTTAGGATTGACAAAACCTTCTGTTGTATCATATAAAACTCTTCTTTAAGAAATCCATTAAGGAATGCAGTTTTGACATCCATTTGCCAGATTTCATAAAATGTGGCAATTGCTAACATGATTCGGACAGACTTAAGCATCGCTACGAGTGAGAAAATCTCATCGTAGTCAACACCTTGAACTTGTCGAAAACATTTTTGCGACAATTCGAGATTTGTAGATAGTAACACTACTATCCGCATATGTCTTCCTCTTGAAGATCCATTTTACTCTCCATGGCTTGCCGATCATCGGGCAAGTCAACCAAAGTCCATACTTTGTTCTCATACATGGATCATATCTCAGATTTCATGGCCTAAAGCCATTTCGTGGAATCTGGGCTCATCATCGCTTCCTCATAGTTTGTAGGTTCGTCATGGTCAAGTAACATGACCTCCAGAACAAGATTGCCGTACCACTCTAGTGCGGACCTTACTCTGGTTGACCTACGGGGTTCGGTAGTAACTTGATCTGAAGTTTCATGATCATCATCATTAGCTTCCTCACTAATTGGTGTAGGCATCACCGGAACTAATTTCTGTGATGGACTACTTTACAACTCAAGAGAAAGTACAATTAATTCATCAAGTTCTACTTTCCTCCCACTCACTTCTTTCGAGAGAACCTCCTTATCTAGAAAGTATCCATTCTTAGCAACGAATATCTTGCCTTCGGCTCTATGATAGAAGGTGTACCCAACAGTCTCCTTTGGGTATCCTATGAAGACACATTTCTCCGATTTGGGTTCAAGCTTATCAGGTTGAAGCTTTTTCACATAACCATCGCAGCCCCAAACTTTAAGAAACGACAGCTTAGGTTTCTTGCCAAACCACGGTTCATACGGTGTCGCCTCAACGGATTTAGATGGTGCGCTATTTAATGTGAATGCAGCTGTCTCTAATGTATAACCCAAAACGATAGCGGTAAATTAGTAAGAGACGTCATAGATCGCACCATATCTAATAAATTACGGTTACGACGTTCGGATACACCATTATGCTGTGTTGTTCCAGGTGGCGTGAGTTGCGAAACTATTCCACATTGTTTCAAATGAAGACCAAACTCGTAACTCAAATATTCGTCTCCGCGATCAGATAGTAGAAACTTTATTTTCTTGTTACGATGATTTTCCACTTCACTATGAAATGCTTTGAACTTTTCTAATGTTTCAGACTTATGTTTCATCAAGTAGATATACCCATATCTACTCAAATCATCTGCGAAGGTCAGAAAATAACGATACCCGCCGCGAGCCTCAACACTCATCGCATCGCATACATCATTATGTATTATTTCCAATAAGTCAGTTATTCGCTCCACTGTTTCGGAGAACGGATTCTTAGTCATCTTGCCCATGAGGCATGGTTCGCAAGCATCAAGTGATTCCAAAAGCCCATCAGCATGGAGTTTCTTCATGCGCTTTACACCAATATGACCTAAACGGCAGTGCCACAAATATGTTGCACTATCATTACCAACTTTGCATCTTTTGGTATCAATATTATGAATATATTTATCACTAAGATCGAGATTCAATAAACCATTCACCTTGGGTGTATGACCATATAAGGTTTTATTCATGTAAACAGAATAACAATTATTCTTTGACTTAAATGAATAACTGTATTGCAATAAACATGATCCAATCATATTATGCTCAACGCAAACACCAAATAACATTTACTTTAGGTTCTACACTAATCCCGAAGATAAATGGAGTGTGCGATGGTGATCTAATCAACCTTGGAATCACTTCCAACACACATCATCACCTTGCCCTCAACTAGTCTTTGTTCATTTTGTAACTCCTATTTCGAGTTACTAATCATAGCAACTAAACCAGTATCAAATGCCCAGGGGCTACTAGGAACACTAGTAAAGTACACATCAATAACATGTATATCATATATACTTTTGTTCACTTTGTCATCCTTCTTATCCGCCAAGTATTTGGGGCAGTTCCGCTTCCAGTGACCATTTCCTTCGCAGTAGAAGCACTTAGTTTCAGGCTTGGGTCTAGCTTTGGGCTTCTTCATGGGAGTGGCAACTTGCTTGTCATTTTTCTTGAAGTTCCATTTCTTTCTTCCCTTGCCCTTTTACTTGAAACTAGTGGTCTTGTCAACCATCAACATTTGATGCTTTTCTTGATTTCTACCTTCGTTGATTTCAGCATCACGAAGAGCTCGGGAATCGTTTTCGTCATCCCTTGAATATTATAGTTCATCACGAACCGTCGGTGATATGCCCTCCTGGCACACACGCTCGGCAAAATGAGGTCGTGTGCGACCGGCGAGCGCTCAAATACGGAAATACGTATAGTAGAGCTAAAAAAATACAATTATACAGGCGAAATTGTTTCCGATCGCAAGTACATCCCACACAGTCAGTCCCCGCTAAACGTTTCCGTTCATATGTACATCCCACACAGTCGCTCCAAGGAAAAAGTTTCCGTTCATAGGTACATCACACACAATTTTTCCTGTTAAATCGTTTGCATTATTAAATGCATCCCACACGGTCCATAGAAGAAACTGTGTGGCAAAGGTTGTCCATCGCACACAGTTTTTATGTGGTAAACATTTGCGCAAGGTGGCCTAACGCAAACAGTTTTCAAGAGAAAGTCGTGTGTGATTGTTCATTGATCCAACACGGTTTATTCCTAGAAACTGCGTGCATTGCCTGAGGTCATCGCCCATGGTCTTTTTTCAATAACCGTTTGCAATAGCAAAACCCAATTAGCAGGCTAATTGGCCATTAGCAGGCTAATTGCCCTATTATTAATAATCCATTTATTAATCTAATTGACATTCATATTAAGCACATAATATATTTCATTTCCATATTAACGAAGCAGAATTTCATAATTGAAATACATCAGAGTACAACATGATATAGCTTCAGCACTCAGCTACCCCATTACACAACTGCACCAGCACCAAGTTTCACATGCAACATGTAGAACCTTTCGAAATCAGCATCATAGAAGGTATATAGACAGATGCATCTCATCTGGAAAACTGCTGAAACGGAAGGCAAATATTGATCATTCATTCATGTTGAAGGTCTTTGCAACTTTAGGCCAGTGCCTATGGATGATTGACCATCCATCCTTCGTCCTCTTCAGAAACACTTCAATATTGAACCGTGGGTGTTGTATGAAAACCTTCCTCGCCTCCTGACCATAGAGGTGGTTTGAGAGGTAATTATCAGTGAACTGCTTTGGAAAGGCCTGAAAACAAGGATGTGGATAAATATCTTCTCTATATTGGAAATGGGGCAAAGGAATGAAAAAGGCAAGGTATAATAGTTAGTACAGTCTTGTAGTGAACTGATGTCTTCTTCATTGTGCAGACAAAGATATTGTTGTTTTTGTCGCTAATTTCTTTATCCTAACAATCTTTCTGAGTTTCTTGACTTGATTGATATTCATGGACAACTGATTTTCCCATATGCCAAATGGGTCGAACAGTGGGTCAAAACCTCTGACAGCAGGACCTACATGTGCAAGACCAAATTCTTAAAAACCTAAATATTAGAATGGTTCCTGCAATTGCACAATAATGTGGTATTAGACAATGGACCATGCACGTGCAGTTAACTAAACACCACAACAAATGAACCAAACGTTAACTGAGCACCACATTGCACAATATAACATACTCCTAATAGAAGATCAGACAGTTAACCAAACCAAGCATGCTTAACAACTTGCAAATATAGCAATTGTATTTGTTTCTCATGTATTAGTACAGCCAAATTCGATTTAGTTCGCACATGGTATACAATAACAGAATGCAGCCACAACAATTGAACCTTGCATTGCAGAATTGAACCATGCAGTTAAGTAAACACCACAACAAATGAACCAAATGTTAACTGAGCACCACATTGTACAATATAACATACTACTAATAGAAGATCAGATAGTTAACCAAACCAAGCATGCTTAACAACTTGGAAATATAACAATTGTATTTGTTTCTCATGTATTTAGTACAGCCAAATTCGATTTATTTCTCACATGGTATACAATAACAGAATGCAACCACAACAATTGAACATCGCATTGCAGAATTGAACCGAACAGTTAAGTAAACACCACGGCAAATGAACCAAACGTTAACTGCGCACCACATTGCACAATATAACATAATCCTAATAGAAGATCAGACAGTTAACCAAACCAAGCGTGCTTAACAAGTTGGAAATATAGCAATTGTATTTGTTTCTCATGTATTTAGTATAGCCAAATTCGATTTATTTCTCACATGGTATACAATAACAGAATGCACCCACAACAATTGAACATCGTATTGCAGAATTGAACCAAATAGTTAACTAAACACCACAACAAATGAACAAAATGTTAACTGAGCACCACATTGCACAATATAACATACTCCTAACAGAAGATCGGACAGTTAACCAAACCAAGCATGCTTGACAACTTAGAAAATTGCACCCTGAAGAATTGAACATCACATTTGCAGAATTGAACCAAACAGTTAACTGAACACCACATTGCACGACATATAGAACAGATACTCTAGAGCAGAAGATTGCATGGTAAAAGTAGATAGCCAATTCACTAGAATTTGTTAAGGAAAGGCAGTAGCAAGCAAACTGAACATGTGTCCTTATAGTGAGCTAATAAGGCAAGCTACTCCTCATTGTCGGAGATATCGATGACGATTAACTCCTTGGACATGGAAGAGGGCGAGGCCTCTGCTTCGTGGGTGCCCTCGTCGTAGTGGTGAGTTGCCTGAGCCGCTCCGGGCACAAACCTGCTGGCTCTCGAGATTAGGTAAGCACGTGCATGCTGAGAAAACACCTCGTAGTCTTCGTCGAAGGCACCGACGGTGGCATCGAGAGAACGCCATGAACCGTCGTTTAAAGCAGCCAACTGCGTCGCGGCGTCGGCGCACGAGGCATCGACGGTGGCCTCGACGGTGAGGTGCTCCTCCAAGATCCGGGGGTCGGCACGAATGGCAGCCATCGTGTCCTCATCCGCGCGTGCGGCCACGATTTGCTTCTCCGCTGCCAAATGCTTCTTGAGATCCTGGCTATACTGCATGCACCATGGCTTAGGGCGGTGCTTATTTGGTGGAGGGGTCGGTGATTTGGGTGGAAGGTGTCGCGCTCACACCGACGGTCGGGGCATGTGGGATGTGGAAGGAGGAGGAGGATGGGGGTCGAGTGTGGATTACCTGCCTGGATAGGCGAGGCCGAGCAGCATGAAGGAGGGTCGCCGGCGAGGAGGCGGCGCTGCAAGCAAGGAGTGAAGGTTTCAAATTGGAAAGGAAGGCGGAAAAAGGGGAAATGTGGCTTTTGGTAAGGAGGAGGGGCGGGGAGGTAGATATTTCAGCGGAAGCCAAAAATTTTGAATCGCTTCAGCCAAAAAAACTGGCGCGCAAAGTGTCATCAGACACGGTCCCTTATTCAGAGCGGGCTGTGGACTGTAGTCGTCGCACCTTCTCGTGTAAGCCATATGCGTACTATAATCCGATGGTGCTCCAAGATATATTGTGCTGCATCTCACACAGTTGGTGATATTAAACTGTGTGGGATCTACTCGGATTTTCGTCTTGATTTGTATTACATAATGGGGTCACAGCGGCAATGGACGGTGTTTGAATTGCTAGATCTTTTATCTGCAGTGAACATGCAACTATATGTGTGTCATAAAAGAATGGGAATTATTCAGGGTTCGTTTGGAAATTTTATACATTAAATTGGTTTTCTAGCCATTTCAGGTGCACAATTCAAAATTAAAGCACATGCACATGGTCCCGTGCACCAACATGGGTTGTAAAGTCATATATGTGTCCATGGGTTTGTGCTTATGTCCCATGCAAGAAATGGGGATGAATTTTGAACACCACGGCACCGTGGCTCTCCAGCAAATGTTGAGGTACTTGCTTTTGTAATTCTAGTAAATCCAAAATTGAACTACATGCACATGCTCCGTCCATAAAAACAGGTTGCAAAATCAAATGTTTGTCCTTGGTTGCATGCTTAGGTCCCATGCAAGAAATGGGAACGAATGTCAAACACCCTGCCATGTCCACTCGGCCGCAAACATTGAGATACCTGGTTTTTAAATTCTAGTAAATCCAAAGCTCCACTAAAATTCATGAAACTTGGCATGCTATCATGGAGCGGCATCAACATGCCGTGGTAAACTTTTAGTCCCATTTGGCGCAGGTTTGGGGATATGCTTCTCACAAACCAGAGCTTCTCACAACAAGCCTGATGGTTTCGGTAGGGAACGTCCCACCTTTGGGGACGAAACGATATCCATTGCCTCTTATTGCTTTCAAAAAATTTCTTGTGTCAACATAGAACAACAAGATTGTTGTGTCAACTTTTGGGATTTTTTGGGGTTCATTTGCACATTTTTATGCATTAATTAAGTTTGCAATGCATTTATGTGCATAATTCAAATTTGAACTACATGCACATGCTCAAATGCATATAAATTGGTTGAAAATTCAAATTTGTGCCCTTGGTTGCATGCTTAGGTCCCATGCAAGAAATGGGAACGAATGTCAAACACCCTGCCACGGTCACTCGGCCGCAAACATTAAGATACCTGGTTTTTAAATTCTAGTAAATTGAAAGCTCGTCTGAAATTCATAAAACTTGGCATGCTATCATGGAGCGGCATCAACATGCCGTGGTATATTTTTTGTCCCATGATGACCCACAAGTGTAGGGATCTATCGTAGTCCTTTCGATAAGTAAATGTGTCGAACCCAACGAGGAGCAGAAGGAAATGTTAAGCGGTTTTCAGCAAGGTATTCTCTGCAAGCACTGAAATTATAGGTAACAGATAGTTTTGTGATAAGATAATTTGTAACGAGCAACAATTAACAAAAGTAAATGAAGTGCAGCAAGGTGGCCCAATCCTTTTTGTAGCAAAGGACAAGCCTGGACAATTTCTTATATAAAGAAAAGCGCTCCCGAGGACACATGGGAATTATCGTCAAGCTAGTTTTCATCACGTTCATATGATTCGCGTTCGGTACTTTGATAATTTGATATGTGAGTGGACCGGTGCTTGGGTGCTGTCCTTACTTGAACAAGCATCCCACTTATGATTAACTCCTATTGCAAGCATCCACAACTACAAAAGAAGTATTAAGGTAAACCTAACCATAGCATGAAACATATGGATCCAAATTAGCCCCTTACGAAGCAATGCATAAACTAGGGTTTAAGCTTCTGTCACTCTAACAACCCATCATCTACTTATTACTTCCCAATGCTTTCCTATAGGCCCAAATAATGATGAAGTGTCACATAGTCGACGTTCACATAACACCACTAGAGGAGAGACAACATACATCTCATCAAAATATCGAACGAATACCAAATTCACATGACTACTAATAGCAAGACTTCTCCCATGTCCTCGGGAACAAACGTAACTACACACAAAGCATATTCATGTTCATAATCAGAGGAGTATTAATATGCATATAGGATCTGAACATATTATATTCCACCAAATAAACCAACTAGCATCAACTACAAGGAGTAATCAACACTACTAGCAACCTACAGGTACCAATCTCAGACTTAGAGACAAGAATTGGATACAAGAGATGAACTAGGGTTTGAGAGGAGATGGTACTGGTGAAGATGTTGACGGAGATTGGCCCCCTCCTGATGAGAGGAGCATTGGTGATGACGATGGAGATGATTTCCCCCTCCCGGAGGGAAGTGTCCCCGGCAGAACAGCTCGGCCGGAACCCTAGATTGGTTCCGCCAAGGTTCCGCCTCGTGGCGGCGGAGTCTCGTCCAGAAAGCTTGCTTCTGATTTTTCTTCGGACGAAAGACTTCATATAGCAGAAGATGGGCACCGGAGGGCCACCAGGGGGGCCACGAGGCAGGGGGCGCGCCAAGGGGGGTAGGGCGCGCCCCCCACCCTCGTGCCCTGGGTGTGGGTCCCCTCTGGTATTTTCTTCGTTCAGTATTTTTTATTATTTCCAAAAATAACTTCCATGGAGTTTCAGGACTTTTGGAGTTGTGCAGAATAGGTCTCTAATATTTGCTCCTTTTCCAGCCCAGAATACCAGCTGCCGGCATTCTCCCTCTTTATGTAAACCTTGTAAAATAAGAGAGAATAGGCATAAATATTGTGACATAATGTGTAATAACAGCCCATAATGCAATAAATATCAATATAAAAGCATGATGCAAAATGGACGTATCAACTCCCCCAAGCTTAGACCTCGCTTGTCCTCAAGCGGAAGCCGATAACGATAAATATGTCCACATGTTTAGAGATTGAGGTGTCGATAAAATAAAATACGGACATGAAGGCATCATGATCATTCTTATAACAACAACATGTATGGATATTGTCATATGATTTCTTATGCTCAGGTAATAATCTATTCACAATGTCAAGTACGAATCATAAACTTTATTGAGAACTAACAAACTATAGTCTCAGTCATTGAGGCAATTCTAATTTATCATAACATCAGAAAGAGTCTATGTAAGAGCTTTTCAGCAAGTTCACTTACTCAACTATCATTTAGTCCTTCACAATTGCTAACACTCACGCAATACTTATGGTTACAAAGTTTTAATCGGACACAGAGAAAGATAGGGGTTATAGTTTCGCCTCCCAACCTTTTACCTCAAGGGTAATGTCAACAATAATAGCTCATGCTAACTTGTATCCAATTAGGTATATATATCAGGATCTTTCCAACACAATGTGCTTGCCAAAGGATAAAATGTAAAAAGGAAAGGTGAAAATCACCATGACTCTTGAATAAGGGTAAGAGATAAAAGGAAAAGATAGGCCCTTCGCAGAGGGAAGCAGAGGTTGTCATGCGCTTTTATGGTTGGATATACAAAATCTTAATGCAAAAGAACGTCACTTTATATTGCCACTTGTGATATGGACCTTTATTATGCGCAGTCCGTCGCTTTTATTTCTTCCACATCACAAGATCGTATAAAGCTTATTTCCTCCACACTAATCAATCATACATATTTAGAGAGCAATTTTTATTGCTTGCACCGATGACAACTTACTTGAAGGATCTTACTCAATCCATAGGTAGATATGGTGGACTCTCATGGCATAACTGGGTTTAAGGGTATTTGGAAGCACAAGTAGTATCTCTACTTGGTGCAAAGAATTTGGCTAGCATGAGGGAGTAAGGCAATCTCAACATGTTGGATGATCCATGACAATATACTTTATCTCAGATATAAGAAAACATAACCCATTACATTGTCTTCCTTGTCCAACATCAACTCTTTAGCATGTCATATTTTAATGAGTGCTCACAATCATAAAAGATGTCCAAGATAGTATATTTATATGTGAAACCTCTTTTTATTTATTACTTCCTATTAATTGCAACGATGACCAAAGCTATGTTTGTCAACTCTCAACAAATTTTAATCATCATACTCTTTCTAAGTGAAGTCATTACTCTCCATAAGATCAATATGATCTCTTTGTTTCTCTTTATTCTTTCTTTTTCTTTTATTCCCTCAAGGTCAAAGCAAAATAATCAAGCCCTTGACTCAACACTAATCTTTATTATATAGCTCACGGACTCGATTACATAAAGGGATCATAAAGCAAAACTCAAAACTAAATCATACTAAAACTTTATTCTACTAGATCAAAATATTACTAAAAGGAACGAACTAAGAAAAATGGTAAAGATAGGAGTGTGATGATGATACGATACCGGGGCACCTCCCCCAAGCTTGGCAGTTGCCAAGGGGAGTGACCATACCCATGTGATTATATCTCCTTTGCTGGTGAAGGGGTTGTTGATGATGTAGGCTTGTAGTCCATTGGTGACACACAAGTATAGGGGATCTATCGTAGTCCTTTCGATAAGTAAGAGTGTCGAACCCAACGAGGAGCATAAGGAAATGATAAGCAGTTTTCAGCAAGGTATTCTCTACAAGTACTGAAATAAGTGGTAACAGATAGTTTTGTGATAAGATAATTTGTAGCGAGCAACAAGAAACAAAAGTAAATAAAGTGCAGCAAGGTGGCCCAATCCTTTTTGTAGCAAAGGACAAGCCTGGATAAACTCTTATATAAGGAAAAGCGCTCCCGAGGACACATGGGAATATCGTCAAGCTAGTTTTCATCACGTTCATATGATTCGCGTTCGGTACTTTGATAATTTGGTATGTGGGTGGACTGGTGCTTGGGTGCTGTTCTTACTTGAACAAGCATCCCACTTATGATTAACCTCTATCGCAAGCATCCGCAACTACAACAAAAGTATTAAGGTAAACCTAACCATAGCATGAGACATATGGATCCAAATCAGGCCCTTACGAAGCAACGCATAAACTAGGGTTTAAGCTTATGTCACTCTAGCAACCCATCATCTACTTATTACTTCCCAATGCCTTCCTCTAGGCCCAAATAATGGTAAAGTGTTATGTAGTCAACGTTCACATAACTCCACTAGAGAATAGAGAACATACATCTCATCAAAATATCGAACGAATACCAAATTCACATGACTACTAATAGCAAGACTTCTCCCATGTCCTCAGGAACAAACGTAACTACTCACAAAGCATATTCATGTTCATAACCAGAGGGGTATTAATATGCATATAGGATCTGAACATATGATCTTCCACCAAATAAACCAACTAGCATCAACTACAAGGAGTAATCAACACTACTAGCAACCTACTAGTACCAATCCCGGACTTGGAGACAAGAATTGGATACAAGAGATGAACTAGGGTTTTGAGAGGAGATGGTTCTGCTGAAGATGTTGATGGAGATTGCCCTCTCCCGATGAGAGGAGCGTTGGTGATGATTATGACGATGATTTCCCCCTCCCGGAGGGAAGTGTCCCCGGCAGAACAGCTCTGCCGGAGCCCTAGATTGGTTCCGCCAAGTTTCCGCCTCGTGGCGGCGGAGTTTCGTCCCGAAAGGTTGCCTCTGATTTTTTTCTCGACGAAAGACCTCATATAGCACAAGATGGGCATCGAAGGGCCACCAGGAGGCCCACGAGGTAGGGGGGTGCGCCCCCACCCTCGTGGACAGGGTGTGGGCCCCCTGGCCTTTATCTTTGGCGAGGATTTTTTTATTATTTATTGTAAAATATTCCGTGGAGTTTCAGGACTTTTGGAGTTGTGCAGAATAGGTCTCTAATATTTGCTCCTTTTCTAGCCCAGAATTCTAGCTGCCGGCATTCTCCCTCCTTATGTAAACCTTGTAAAATAAGAGAGAATAGGCATAAGTATTGTGACATAACGTGTAATAACAGACCATAATGCAATAAATATCGATATGAAAGCATGATGCAAAATGGACGTATCAACTCCCCCAAGCTTAGACCTCGCTTGTCCTCAAGCGAAAGCCGATAATGATAAATATGTCCCCATGTTTAGGGGTAGAGGTGTAGATAAAAATAAAATACGGACATGAAGGCATCATGATTATTCTCATAACAGCAACATTTATAGATATTGTCATATGATTACTTATGTTCAAGTAATAATCCATTCACAATGCAGAGTACGAATCATAAACTTTATTGAGAACCAACAAACTATAATCTCAGTCATTGAAGCAATTGCAATTTATCATAACATCGGAAAGAGTCTATGTCAGAGCTTAATAGCAAGTCCACATACTCAACTATCATTTAGTCCTTCATAATTGCTAACACTCACGCATTACTTATGGTTACAAAGTTTTAATCGGACACAGAGAAAGATAGGGGTTATAGTTTCGCCTCCCAACCTTTTACCTCAAGGGTAATGTCAACAATAATAGCTCATGCTAACTTGTATCCAATTAGGTATATATATCAGGATCTTTCCAACACAATGTGCTTGCCAAAGGATAAAATGTAAAAAGGAAAGGTGAAAATCACCATGACTCTTGAATAAGGGTAAGAGATAAAAGGAAAAGATAGGCCCTTCGCAGAGGGAAGCAGAGGTTGTCATGCGCTTTTATGGTTGGATGTACAAAATCTTAATGCAAAAGAACGTCACTTTATATTGCCACTTGTGATATGGACCTTTATTATGCGCAGTCCGTCGCTTTTATTTCTTCCACATCACAAGATCGTATAAAGCTTATTTCCTCCACCTTTTACCTCATGCCCCTTATTGTTTCGCCTCCCGACCTTTTACCTCAAGGGTAATGTCAACAATAATAACTCATGCCCCTTACATCCAATTAGATATATCAATCAGGATCTTTCCAACACAGTGTGCTTGCCAAAGGATAAAATGAAAAAGGAAAGATGAAGATCACCATGACTCTTGCATAAGGTAGAAGATAATAATAAAAGATAGGCCCTTCGCAGAGGGAAGCAGAGGTTGCCATGCGCTTTTATGGTTGGATGCACAAAATCTCAGTGCGAAAGAACGTTGTCGCTGTCAAAACCGGCGGATCTCGGGTAGGGGGTCCCGATCTGTGCGTCTTAGGCTGATGGTAACAGGAAGCAAGGGACACAGATGTTTACCCAGGTTCGGGCCCTCTCGATGGAGGTAAAACCCTACTTCCTGCTTGATTAATATTGAAGATATGGGTAGTACAAGAGTAGATCTACCACGAGATCGTAGAGGCTAAACCCTAGAAGCTAGCTTATGAAGGTATGATTGTAATTGTGATCGGGCTTCTAAGGACCAACGTCTCCGGTTTATATAGACACCGGAGAGGGCTAGGGTTTACACGGAGTGGGTTACAAGGAAGGAAATATAATATTTGGATCGCCAAGCTTGCCTTCCACGCCAAGGAAAGTCCCATCCGGACACGGGTTGAAGTCTTGAGTCTTGTATCTTCATGCTTTAATAGTCCGGACGATGTATATAGTCCGGCTGTCCAGATACCCCCTAATCCAGGACTCCCTCAGTAGCCCCTGAACCAGGCTTCAATGACGATGAGTCCGGCGCGCAATCTTATCTTCGACATTGCAGGGCGGGTTCCATCTCCGAATACTCCAAAGTACCTGTTATGACAAATAGTGTCCGGGACTCCATCAATGTTGTACTCCTTGGCCTCAGTGCCTCAATAATGACTGTCGGTGTCAAAATCGGCGGATCTCGGGTAGGGGGTCCCGAACTGTGCGTCTAGGCGGATGGTAACAGGAGACAAGGGACACAATGCTTTTACCCATGTTCGGGCCCTCTCGATGGAGGTAAAACCCTACTCATGCTTGATTAATATTGATGATATGGGTAGTACAAGAGTAGATCTACCATGAGATCAGAGAGGCTAAACCCTAGAATCTTGCCTATGGTATCATTGTTGTTCGTCCTACGGACTAAAACCCTCCGGTTTATATAGTCATCAAATATGGTTAGGGTTACACAGATCGGTTACAATGGTAGGAGATCTACATATCCGTATCGCCAAGCTTGCCTTCCACGCCAAGGAAAGTCCCATCCGGACACGGACGAAGTCTTCAATCTTGTATCTTCATAGTCCGAGTCGGCCAAGGTCATAGTCCGGCTATCCGGACACCCCCTAATCCAGGACTCCCTCAGTAGCCCCTGAACCAGGCTTCAATGACGACGGGTCCGGCGCGCATATTGTCTTTGGCATTGCAAGGCCGGTTCCTCCTCCGAATACTTCATAGAAGATTTTGAACACAAGGGTAGTGTCCGGCTCTGCAAAATAAGTTCCACATACCACCATAGAGAGAATAACATTTACACAAGTTCAATCTGGCGGCGTATTCCATGGCGTGACATCATCACGGCCAAGCCTTTATTTGAATCATTTTCTGTCCAACCTCGGTAGCGTTTAGCGAGGCGGTTTCCTTGGCACGTCTTGTCAAAGCAGAGATCGTGTCCCCTTATTCCGGGATTCTCATCAATACGGGCGTGGGTAACCCAATCGTGCCCGTTGGCACGCCTCCTCTATCGAAGGCATGTCCCGAATGGTCACGGGGAGGGCTCCTGGTATTCAACCTCTTTATAAAGAGACCAAGGCCCCGCTCCTTTTTCTCAATCTCCATCGAATCCGCCCCTCGCTTCGAGTTCCAACACCCAAAGCTCCAGATTCAGGCGCTTCGGACCTTCGATGATGTCCGGCTCCGACCTCCAAGGCCGGTGGGTGCCTTCCTCCGTAACGGAAGAAGACTTTCTAAAGCTAAGAGATGCCAGGTATCTAACCGGTGAAATCTCGCATAGGCTGCCTGCTCAAGGGCAGGTTATTCCCACTCCCAAGCCCGGTGAAAGCGTGGTGTTCACGTCTCACTTCCTTCGGGAACTAAGTTTCCTGATGGACCCCTTCGTGAGGGGGCTCATGTTTTATTACGGGATGGAATTTCACGACTTGGATTCGGAGTCCATCCTCCACATCTCGTCGTTCATCGTCGTATGTGAAGCCTTCCTCCGCATTATCCCACACTTCAGATTGTGGCTCAAAACCTTCAAGGTGGAGCCGAAGATGATCAAGGGGCAACAGGCAGAGTGCGGAGGGGCTATTATAAGTAAGAATGCCGACGCTCCATGGCCCGAGGGCTCTTTTCAACAGGAGCTCAGTCTATGGCAACAAGAGTGGTTTTATATCATAGCTCCCAGGGGCACCAAATGGGTGGCGCCACCTGCCTTTCGCTCGGGTCCTCCACCGCGGCTGGCGTCGTGGGTCAATAAAGGGCTTGACTGGGGGCGGTCCCAAGGACGTGCCCTTGTTGCAGGGCCGTATTCGAGACCTCCTAGAGAGAGATATCAATCTCGTCATAGTAACGCAGGTCATGCTGATTCGTCGCATCCTGCCCTGCAAACATCGCCCCCTCCGCCTATGGGAGTTCAATCCGGAGGGACCACGAGCTCTTCAAAACTTCATGGGCGCAACGCCCGTGGAGATGTACAAACTGTTCTTCGGATCACAAGCAATGTGTCCGGACTTGACCGAGGACGCAGGTCTGAGCTGCAATCGCCCGGATGCTCAAGTAAGTAGTCCCGTACCCGGACACGCTATCCGTATATTTATCATAAACTTGCCCTTAAAAGAGTTGTCCCTTAAGCAGGAGTGGATAGCGAAAGCAAAACTGATCAGGTGTCCGGCCCCCCTCCCTGAGACCACGCTGGATCCAGTGTTAACCAGGATGCTGGAGGATGCGCCTTTAGGAGAAGGCTAAGGGGGCAACAAGTAAGCTACTGCCTCCACGAAGGAGGTTATCAAGAAGGGAGGGATCGATAATCCCTCCATCCAAGGGGAGAAGAGGACCGCCTCTGGAGATCCGGAGACCAAGGCCTCAAAGCGCGGAAGAAATCTTCGCCAGAGGGTCCTGCACCAGAAGATGCCCCGGCCGCATTGTTTCCCCAAGGAGATCAGCCCTCCAGCGAGCCGTAACTAGAGAGGGGAGTTTATAAAATAAAAGACATCCCTGTTTTATTTCTGAAGATGACCGAAATTTTACCTTGTAGTTCAGATCTCAGCCCTTCTCAGCAGAGCTTCGTCTTGAGGATCTTAAATGCGGAGATGATGGAGGCGGGCGCCTCCCCTGCCGTACCTCCTAGCGAGGCGGACGATCCCGAGGTGTCATCGCGGAGGGTTTCCCCGAATCCGGCAGGGGTGGAGTGCGGTCGTAGGGCCCCCCGGAGCCCTCCGTGTCCGGCCTTCGAAAAAGGCCATCGGACAAGTCCGGCACCTCCTGGTGCACGGTCGGAGGAGTTGAAGGATCTGCTCGGGCGAGTGTCTATCTCAGAAGATCACCTTGCGTTGATGGGTACGGTGATTGAAAAGATTTTGTCCGCGGAAAGCGGGTTGTACGAGGCCGCCAGGAGTTTACTGATGGGTTTTGAGGTACGTGAAATGATGTACCTTTTGACGGTTCCGCATATATAAGATGCGCCCCGTTTAGATAGTAGCCCCTGAGACTCGGTGCGTTGTCAAGAATGACAGCATGCCGAGGATCATAATCCCAGATATAATATGTCGCCCTTCCTATGTAGGTGGCGGGGCGTCCAGTGGCTAGCCAGACTGATGAATTTGCCGAACTCAAGCGGCAACTTGACGTGGCGGATGCCAACATCGCGCTTGTCAACAAGCGGATGGACGAGTCACAAGGTATGCAGTTTCTCCACGGACACCTAGTAAGGGAGCTTGATGTGCGTGCCTTACAACATGTATGCTTGATGCAGATGGTGTCGCTGCCATGTAGAATCTTCGGGCGGAGCTTGCCCGAGCCAAGGAGCAGGCCAGGAAAAGTGATGCGGCTGCCTTAAAGGCGAACGAAGAGCTAAAAGCCGAACAGGCTGCTCACTGCCGAAGCAAGAAGGAAATGGCCGAGATGGCCGTGAAGTTGAAGAATGCTACCGACCGCTGCGAGCTTCTTGAAAAAGAAGGTCGAGCGGAGCAAGAGGACCTGAAGAAGGCCACCACCGAGGCCAAGGATTCTCGCTAATGAGAGCTATGAAGGAGGAGCTACGTCAGGCCGGAAATATCGCAACTGGAAAGGCCTTTCTGCTGCGTAGGAAGTTCACGGATCCTAAATATGCTCAGTTGGACCTGCTGTGGAGTAGTGTCGATGCTTATCTGGACTTGGCGGCGAGTGCCGCGGACGCGGCCGAACACTTCGGAGATCAAAAGGATCACGAGATGGAAGAGCTTTTTTGGTCGCAGTTCCGTAGCCCAGAGCGTCCACTTCCATTAACCGATCATTTGGCTGAATGGGCGGAGCTGAATAGGTTGTTCGGACTTGCCATGAAGAATGTCGTGACTTATTTGTGGCTGAAAAGGCCCGAGCCGAAGAGTTATTTTGGCTTGGTGCAGCGGTTCCTTGTGCGGTGCCGCATATCAAAGCAATGAGGCGGTCAGCATGCATAGAGGTGCGCGGATGGCTCTTGCCGTGTCAAGACATCTTGGGCGGAGATGAAGGCCACCGATGTTGCATCCCAAGATTGGACGGAAGCCGAGTACCTATCGAGCACTATTTTCAGGAAGTTCTTCAGGGCGCTCGTTTAATAGAGACGCAGTGCTCGAAGGACATTATGTTTGAATAACATGTATTATTGTGAAACAATGTTTCGATGGAATATAAAAGCTTTTTATACTTGTGCTTTCAAGAATTAAAAATACCTCCTGTGCGGCCGTTAATGTATATGTGTACATAACCTGAAAGATGGCAGTCTTTGGCTTCAGCCCCCACGCATATAATGCGGGGGTGTTTGCAGAAAACGCATTTTCACACTTGATCCAACGTCTTGGTCCTACAAAGGAGGTGATAGCGCAGCAAACTAGGCAACCGGACTATAATGCTTTATCACTTTCACTTAGCCCACTACTACAAAAAGGGCTATAGATGGAATGGCCACTAATGGCGCACCTATCATGTGGTGCGCCATTACTATATTCTAATGGCGCACCATGCCTCGGTGCACCATTAGTAATATATTACTAATGGCGCACCTGGTGTGTGGTGCGCCATTAGTAGTTTTGAAAAAAAACATAAAAAAAATTGTTACTAAGGGCGCACCATGTCCGCCGTGCGCCATTAGTAGTTGACATAGTAATGGCGCACCACATCCGCCGTGCGCCATTAGTAGTTTTGAAAAAAAAAGTAAAAAAGAAATATTTGTTACTAATGGCGCACCACCCCATGGTGCGCCATTACTAACTTGCCCCAACACCGAATGCACCCCCGGTGGATCGTCTTTTCAATTTTAAAAAAATAAAAGAAAATGATGGAAATGTCAAAAAAAATAAAAGAAAATAAGTTTCCCATGTGATATGTGGTCTAGTTGTTGGGAAAATTTAAAAATATGAATTTCGACTTTATTTGCAAAATCTCTCTGAAAATTTGAAAATGGCCATGACTTTTGCATACGAAGTCGGATGAAAAAGTTTTTTATATGAAAAATCATCTACTAAAAAAGTTACATCCAAATTTAACTAGGGGAACCCCATTAAACATTTTGAAAATCCCCAAAAACCTAACAGAAAAAAAGTTACGGGGCTTTCAAGATCTAGAGGCAAAAAAATTCAAAAAAATTCAAACTTACTAGTGGCGCACCGTGGATGTGGTGCGCCACTAGTAACAGAAAAAAAATTGGTTTTGAATTTTTTTCAGAAAAATAATCGTAATATGACCGGGAAGTTTGAAATATTTTCAAAATTTCATCATAGTCATGAACATGAACAAAGTCCTAGACATCAACAAGGTATAATAGGATTGATATGCTAGATATATCAACAAGTGCGTGAAGTGAGTCATTCTTTGGTGTTGGATAGAACTCTGAAGTTAAGCGTGCTTGGGCTGGAGTAGTGTGAGGATGGGTGATCTTTCAGGAAGTTTGACCACGGAGTGCGATTTGACCTGAGATTAAGCATATTGACCCAAGATTAAGCCATAGTGAACTGAGATTAAGAAAAAAACGAAAAAAAATTGAAAAAAAAACAAAATTCTGAAAAAATATTGTTACTAATGGCGCACTTCTATGTGGTGCACCAGCGGTGCGCCATTAGTAAAAAATACTAGTGGCGTGGTACTAATGGCGCACTGGTAGTGTGCCATTAGTAGGCAAAACCGGTGCACCATTAGTAGGCCTTTTTCTAGTAGTGGCAATAGGAGTTCGACAGTGGGGCTACTATATAGCCCCTAGGGGCACCGCGCTCACCCGAATTCGGGGCGCGTATGTGCCTGGCCGGGAAACGGCCCTTCGTCGATCTTGGAGGAATTCTAAAGATTCAGCGGGTCATCAGTGGTTGTCGGTCTCACGCTATATCATGATGATCAGTTTTGGCTTTCTCTCTTGAGGTGCTCCTGGCTGAACCGGTGGCACAATCGCGATAGTTCTCCTGGTGCCGCATTAGCCGATAGAGCGGGCGTAAGGCAGCAAAACACGGAGCCGGGCAAACCTAACATTTGACCAAAGACATGATTCGGAGCTGATGCATATAAGGCCTAACTTCGAGGCGCCGAACAATCCCTAAGGTATTCGGTCTTTATGAAAGCGATTGAACAATCGCCCTTGGTAAAAAGCCCACGGTGTCAGTGCATCGCGAAATTCTGGCGTGGCCTATGCCAAAGCATGACCTCCTCCTTGGTTATAGCAAGAAACCGGGGATGTGTATCAACAAGAGACAGTAAAAAGGTTTACGCAGGGTCTTAATCTGAAAAGAATCCTTGCAGCGGGTCCCTACTGCACGTCTGCTCCTGTGTCTCTGTTGTGTCGTATCACAGGCGGGTGTAGCACGGTGTTCATCTGTAAAAGAGAGGAACTTAGTTGAAAAATATCGTGCGAAAATGTACGTTTTATTATATAAACAAAGTACAATTCAAAGAATGAACAAAATTGAGCTTTATTGTCTCTTGTCGTGGATCGCGGAGCCCTTATGCGGGGGTATCGTCTAGCGAGCCCTTGTATGTTTCGCGGACTTGTCCAGCCGTGTCAAAGTCCGCCGACCTGTCTAAGTGCTTGTATTGGTGAAACTGGTTTATTGTGGGGCTGTCAAGGTATCCGCACAATTTTCCGGACTCGAGGAATCCTCAATGTTTTTGCTTTGGGTAGCTCTTTGTTCGGCGACTGTCGCTGTATTTGTCTGCGGTGTTGAGTACTTTGCTCCATCTGATTCTGAGTGCATCTTCCGCTGTTTTGAGCTTCCGCTTACCTTTTTCAGGCTCGTCTTGTGGCGGCAGCCTTTTGTGGAGGTTCTTCTACTCCAGCAACTTGTCCGGCGTGAGTTAAATGCGGACTGTTATCTTCGCCGGGGCGGGTTGTTTATCCAGATTGTCCTGTTCGGACGGTTGCTCGATAGCATGTTCGTCGTCCACCAGTTCACCCTGCTCTATAGCTGGGTCTGTATGGTTGTTGTCTTTGTCGAGGTGGGACTTTGAGCGGCGCTTACGTCGCCGTTTTGACTGATTTTCGATGGAGCGATCCTTCGTAGTGTCCCGTTGTTCCTCGTTGTCGGTTCCTTTAGGTGTGTCCACCATGTATACATCGTGAGATGAGGTGGTTCTCCAGTGCCCTATAGGCGCTGGTTCATGCTCCTCCCCTACATCGTCGTCCATACCGTCGATGTCTTCAGAGTCGAAGTCGAGCATGTCGGTTAAATCATCGACAGTGGCTACGAAGTGGGTGGTGGCTGGGCTTTGAATTTCTTCGTCGTCCGCATCCCAACCTTCCTGACCATAATCCGGCGAGTGCTGAAAGATGTCCACGGCAGTGAATTCCATGATCGGCGCCCAATCGGATTCGATTAGCGGGGGCGCGGAGGGCTCGGAGTCGAGAGGAGTCCGGCACCTTGAGTCCTGAGCCGCAAAGGACAGGGTAGGTGTACGGCTCAATCGCTGTAGAGATTGCAGCCCCGGCGGTGTCCAGCCACCTGTCCTCGTCGGCGCTGATCGGCTCGAGCTAAAGGTCGGGCGGACACCGTCTTGACCTCAAGACCTTGTCCGACGGCAGAGCTGGATCATGCCCTCGTGGATAAAGTCTGGCGCTTGGCTGTGGCTCGAACCGTCGAAGATCAAGTCTCCGCGGACGTCGGCCGTGTAGTTCAAACTTCCAAATCTGACCTGATGGCCAGGGGCGTAGCTTTCAATCTCCTCCATATGGCCAAGCAAATTGGCCCGCAGTGCAAAGCCGCCGGATACGAAGATCTGTCCGGGGAGAAAAGTCTCACCCTGGAGCGCATCGTTATTGATGATCGGAGGAGCCATCGGGCCTAAAGATGACGACACAGAGGAACTCTCAATGGAAGCACCAATGTCGGTGTCAAAACCGGCGGATCTCGGGTAGGGGGTCCCGAACTGTGCGTCTAGGCGGATGGTTACAGGAGACAAGGGACACGATGTTTTTACCCATGTTCGGGCCCTCTCGATGGAGGTAAAACCCTACTCCTGCTTGATTAATATTGATGATATGGGTAGTACAAGAGTAGATCTACCATGAGATCAGAGAGGCTAAACCCTAGAAGCTAGCCTATGGTATCATTGTTGTTCGTCGTACGGACTAAAACCCTCTGGTTTATATAGACATCGAATAGGGTTAGGGTTACACAGAGTCGGTTACAATGTTAGGAGATCTACATATCCGTATCGCCAAGCTTGCCTTCCACGCCAAGGAAAGTCCCATCTGGACACGGGACGAAGTCTTCAATCTTGTATCTTCATAGTCCAGGAGTCCGGCCAAAGGTCATAGTCCGGCATCCGGACACCCCCTAATCCAGGACTCCCTCAATGACCATCTCCACGTGTCGAGCGAATGCAAGGAGCCGAGTTATTTTTCGCATTTGCCACCCTCAATCCTTTTGGGCTGACCGCCTATTTGAAGATACGGGGATTCTCAGATCCAAACCTCACTCTTCCCCCTCGAGCAAGCATCCAACAAAGCGCTTCGGAAAAACCATTCCAGCATGGCCGGTCGTCGCAGCTCTTCTGCTCGCTCTCCTCGCTCCATGCCGGGGGACTGGGAAGAGTGTTCAGTTCCCCATAGCCATTTGATTGAGTTACAAACCCAAGGGTTTCTCCCACCAGCATTCATGGTTCCCGTCCGAGCCGGAATAGCCACCTATAATGGAGGGGAGCAAGCGGAGAGATCTCCCCATCCATCTCCAGAGGAGCGAATATGTCTCATCCCGCATCTGCTAAGGGGTGTCGGGTTTCCTATCCACCCGTTCCTTCGCGGGCTCCTGGAGTTCTACGGCCTCCAGTTACACAACTTTACCCCTGCCTCTATACTACATATAGCAGGGTACGTTGCCCTTTGCGAGCTATTTTTAGGCTGCGAGCCTCACTTCGGGTTATGGAAGAAGCTGTTCTGCCTTGTCCCCCGCAACCAGGGAGAATCCCTATGTCATGTGGATGGGGCCGAAGTATGGCGCATTGCCGAGACCGGATACCTATACGGCACTCCCAAGAAGGCACCAGAGAACTGGCCTTCAGAGTGGTTCTATATTGACGACGTTCCCCTTCCGGATCCAGTCCGGACAGGTCTCCCCCAGTTCAGTAACGCCCCGCCGAGGGCACGTCTAAGCTAGAGCCCCCGAGACCCCCAAGAGGAGGATACTAGGGAAATATATTACCTGATGAGCAGGATAAAGTTACTGGCCAAATCCGGACTGACGATAGTCGAGGTTATGGTAATATGCATAATACGGGGAGTGCAACCGCTTCAATATCGGGGGAAGCCCATGTGGCACTTCAACGGGGAAGATGATGCCACCCGTTGTGGCCGTAAGGGTCCGGACTCCGCCACTGCTCTGGCAAGGATATTTTCCGATTTATACAAAGGGGAAGAGGAGGAATTCCTTCACATCATACCGCGAGATGGATTCTCCATGTACAACCCCCCAAACTGGGTAAGTTGTCATTCCTTTCCCCGCGTCACTTATTGTGGCGTTCTTCGCTAAGATCATCTGCCTCGATATTCCCGAGCAGGAACTGAGGAGGGCCGCAGAAGGAATCTCCAGCCCCTCCCCGCAGCCAGAGGACCCCGGAAGGGCCCTAGATCCATGTCTCGAAGAAGATCCGGATATTACCGTGGAGCTTGTCAATAGGATATTTTATCAAGCAAGCTGCAATGGCGCCTCAGTGGCCATTACTGCCGACTATCCCGGACCGCTGCCTACGTCGCGCGTAAGCCAAGCCGAAAAACCCTATCCTCCGAAGAGGACTCCCTTCAGATGCCATGCCTTACCCATGAAGTGTCGTGTTTTTCCAGAGATGACGGTTGGAGCGCGGGGCCGAGCCCCTAGGAACTCGTCGGCCAAGAGCGTCCGGATCGGGCAAGCTCAAGAGGAAGGCAGTAAGGGTCGACTCGCCGCTACAGAGGTAAGGAAAAAACTTGTGCTATGATTATGGTATTTTTGAAGTATGACAGCACCCTTTGTGTCCTGGCAGGAAGAGGAGCAGCCGGACTATATCCGCGGATCCTGCCAACCACGCCTCCACCAGCCGGATTCCAAATCCGGCTTCGAGAGCGGAGGCGGGAGCGGGGCCGATGCCACATAGTTCTCCAACAAAGAATGCGGATATCCTCTCGGCCACGAATTCCGAAGTAGAGAGTGCCATGAATCACCGGCACCGACGGGCCGTGCTTCGGAACAACATCTTTTCCGAAGAGGCATTTAATGCCTTCAATTCGGGAGACGCATACATCCGAGCTACTCAAGGCGGGCTTGCCCGAGCGACGAACCAGTATACCAAAGATATACGGGTAAGAAATTTTGATAAGCATGTGTAGCAGTAGCCCCTGAGACTTGAAACGGTTGGAAGAACTGTTTTAAGGATCAATTTATGCACAGGTCCTTGTAGATAAGAATGAGCAATTGTCTCGGGAGCTAGAGGAGTGCAAGGCCGAGCTAAGGGCCGCAGTTGCCAAGTTAGAGGAATCCCAAAAACCCTCATCTGGTAACATTTGTCTCAATTGTACGAAGATGCACCAGTTAGTAAATGGCTAATATGACAAGTCTGACAGAAAATTCTGCAGACAATCCTGGGGTGAATCCGGAGGGCGTAAGAGAGGACGAATCGCATCTCTAAATGCAGCTGAAGGCTGGCGAGCGCATTCTTACGCAAGTTAGGCAGGAGAAGAACAATCTTCAAGATGCCAAAGTCCAGCTGGACGTGGAGTTAAAAGATCTCCGCGCTCAGCTGGCGGACTCTGTGAAGGAGAACAAAAGGCTTCGACGCGGTATTTACGGTAAGTGCCTAGACGAACTGTAGTATAGTTCGGCGAGGAAGTATATTGAAAGAATTTTGCTTGCAGGAATGTTAACGGGTCACCCTGAGGAGGAGATGCCCTCATCTGCAAGTGATTTACTGCAAGACCTTTCACAACTGCACGAGCGAGCTCGGCAAGTGATGCATGGTGTTGCTCAGGCTTTGTAGCCATCAAGCTTGCTGTCGAATGGCATGGGGGATCTTGTGGATATGCTTCAAGAGCGCGGCGGCGCTTCTGACTGTGGAAGATGTCCGGTTGCCGGCAAGGCGCAAGAGAAGCCTGGGCTATGGTGAAGAGGCGCTACACCAAGCTGGACCCGAACCATATGGCCGAAGTAGGACCGGCGGGGCCCGATGGGCAAGAAATTCCCATGAGTCTGGTATATGACTATGTAGCATTAGCCGCCAAGTATTCTCAACAGGATTGTAAGCTAGATAGCCTGTTGGATGGTATAGAGGAGGAATATAGTCAGTCCAAGTGACTGTGTAATTCAATGGACATAATTATTCCCTAGCCGGATTAAAATCATTTGTCATGGCGGACCTTTTCGCTTCAGCCCCCGGATCCTACAGTCCGGGGTGTGTCCGAATACCCACTCAGTTATACAAAACCAGGGTATGCGTGGAAACAAGGCGTAGGGGTCATAAGTGCTTGAACAGACAAGTACCCAACTAGTTATGTTATATTACATGGATAGTAAGAAACATCTTCCAGGGAGAATAGTTCCGTTAGGGGTTCCTTTCCCTGGGTACGCATGCGATAATGCACATGTCCGGACTGCGAATGATTGCGCAGGATACAAAACTTCTGGGGATTTGCGTTGTAATAAACGAATACATCTTTTGTTCACCGACCGAATATTATCTTAAGGAAGCTAGCTTTCGGCTTCACCCAGCCTGAGGTACACATCCGGCTGAACCGGCAGTAACAATCGCAGCGGTGCTCCCCTTATGGCCTAGCCGAATTAATGGGAACGTAGGGCATAAAAACAAGAGCCGAGCAACCCAGCTTGGCCCGTCTTAAGTCATATCGATGCATATAATGGTGAAGAAAAGGCACATATGGAAAAAGATTGCATATGTGATGGGCGAAAACCATGTGAGTAATTATTTTAGCTTCACGTATAGGAAGCCCCAGTGTGCTTACACACCTAGTGCGGCGGAGTGATCCGGAGTCTGCACTGTATTGAATACTGTGTGTGAAGAGGAAAAAGGTCGAGAAAGGAAAAGGGATGGAGCATAATTAAAAAGGAGGGGTTAGGAGACAAACACTGAGTTCGGCGTTAGGCGTAGAATCTCCGGCGTCTGGCCCCGTTCCATGGGTTCGGCTCGAGTCTGTTATCGGATGCATTAGGTAAGCGGTACGCTTCTCCGGTGAGAACTTTGTCAATGACGAAGGGACCCTCCCACTTGGGTTTGAGCTTGTCCTTCTTCTTCTCTGGTAGGCGTGAAGCAGGCTCGCCAATATTGTAAGTTTTGGCCCGCACTTCTCTGCTTTGACATCGTCGAGCCTGCTGGCGATAGAATGCGGAGCGGGCTTTTCTGACGTCGCGCTCCTCCTCCGGGCATCAAGTTATCCTGCCGATCTAACTCGGCTTCCTTCTCTTCGTACATGCGTGCTGCGTGGCGAATCATGTATTATGTCGCGGTAATCTGCTTCCGTGCCATACACCATAAAAATGGTGTATATCCGGTGGTGCGATTCGCGTGGTCCGCAGCCCCTAAATCTGAGTCAAGCTCCTCGACCGGTCGTATCCGACTCTGTCAAGGATCGCACTAGTCTGGGTTTGATGCGCTCATGATGAGACCATTTGCTCGCTCTACGGCGTTTGTTTGGGGATGGTAGGCGGGCGTAATCAATCTTAATGCCCATTTTTGCGCTGCGTTTTCACTTCGTCCGCTGTGAATTTGAGCCATTATCGGTGATGATCTTTGTGGGGACCTTTGTGTCGATTATGCGACCCGGATATGAAGTCTATTACTAGTCCGGATTCAGCCGTTTTGACTGGTTTGGCTTATATCCATTTGGTGAATTTGTCCACCATGACCAATAAGTATTTTTTCTTATGGCTTCCCCCTTTAAGAGGTCCGACCACATCCAGCCCCCAGACGCAAAGGGCCAAGTTATGGGGGTTGTTTGGAGAGCGGTAGGGGGCATATGACTCTGATTGGCAAAGAGCTGGCAACCAACGCCATGTTGGACAAGGTCCTGTGCGTCTGCTCGGGCCGTCGGCCAGTAGAAACCTGTACGGAAGGCCTTGGTGACTAACGCTCGAGCCGAGGCGTGGTGCCCACCCAGTCCGGCATGGATTTCAGCCCAGAGCTGCCGCCCTTCCTCTTCGGAGATGCATCTTTGGAGCACTCCGGTAGCGCTTTTCTTGTAGAGTTCCCCTTCGTAGACTTTGTAAGCTTTAGAGCGCCGAACGATGCAGCGTGCTTCATTTTGGTTTTCGGGGAGCTCCTGCCTATTTAGGTAGGCCAAGAAAGGCTCGGTCCATGGGGCGATTACAGCCATGATTTCATGGGCCGAGGACGTTATTTCGGTGGTAGAACCTCCGACTATGTCTGATAGTTCAGAATCTGGGGGTGTATTCGGATCCGTGCTAGTATTGTCGGACTCCCCTTCCCATACTACAGATGGCTTGAACAGCCGTTCCAAGAATATGTTAGGTGGGACAGGGTCGCGTTTAGCACCGATGCGAGCGAGGACGTCCGCCGCTTGATTATTTTCTCGAGCCACATGGTGGAATTCGAGCCCCTCGAACCGAGCTAACATCTTGAGGACGGCATTACAGTAGGCCGCCATTTTCGGGTCCTTGGCATCAAAATCTCCATTTATTTGTGATATTGCGAGGTTTGAATCCCCGCGCACTTCTAGGCGTTGAATTCCCATAGAGACTGCCACCCGAAGACCGTGCAACAGAGCCTCATATTCGGCTGCATTGTTGGAGTCTGTGTATAATATTTGGAGGATGTACTGGACCGTGTCTCCGGTGGGAGATGTCAGGACTACACCTGCTCCCAATCCGGCCAGCATTTTAGAGCCGTCGAAGTGCATGATCCAGTTTGAGTATGCGCCGTACTCTTTAGGGAGTTCGGCTTCTGTCCATTCAGCGACGAAATCAGCCAATACTTGCGACTTGATGGCCCGCCGTGGTTTGTATGTTATGTCGAACGGAAGGAGCTCAATGGCCCATTTGGCAATCCGGCCCGTAGCATCGCGGTTATTTATTATGTCACTGAGTGGTACTTCGGAGGCCACCGTAATCGAACACTCTTGAAAGTAGTGTCGTAGCTTCCGGGATGCCATGAACACCGTGTATGATATTTTTTGATAGTGTGGGTATCGAGATTTGCATGGGGTTAGGACCGTGGATACGTAGAAAACCGGCCACGGGTGGGGATTTGTATGTCGCCTCTCGTTCAACGCAGCGAGCACTGCGCTTACAACTTGATGTGTTGCAGCTATGTACAGCAGCATAGGTTCGTCAATATTTGGCGCTGTTAGTACTGGATTACTGGCCAATAAGGTCTTTATTTCATCCAGTCCGGTCGCGGCTGCATCCGTCCACACGAAGTGTTCGGTGCGCCGAAGAAGGCGGTAAAGAGGTAATGCCTTTTCTCCTAACCTGGAGATAAAATGGCTTAGAGCAGCCATGCATCCGGCTAGTTTCTGGATGTGCTTGAGGTCTGTTGGTATAGCCAACTGTGACAGAGCTCGGATCTTTGCCGGATTCACTTCATTTCCTCTATTGGAAGCGATGAAGCCGAGTAGTTTCCCGGGGGGCCAAAACGCATTTTCGGGTTCAGCTTGATGTGTATGTCGGAGATTGTAGAATGTAAGCCTCAAGTCATCTATTAGGGTTTCGGCGTGTCTTGTTTTTATGACCACGTCATCCACGTATCACCTCCACTGTTTTGCCGATTTGCTTTTCCGGGCATGTTTGAATCATGCGTTGGTAGGTTCTTGGCGTTCTTAAGCCGAAAGGCATAGTGTTTGAAGCGAAAGGGCCATATGGCGTTATGAAAGCTGTTGCAGCTTGGTGGGACTCTGCCATCTTTATTTGATGGTATCCGAGTATCGTCGAGGAAACACAATGAGTCGTGTCTGCTGTGGCATCGATGATTTGATCGATCGAGGAGGAAAGGATCCTTGGGGCAAGCCTTGTTTAGGTCTTTAAAGTCGACACATAGGCGCCAGAATTTGTCCTTCTTTGGTACCATTACCAGGTTCGCCAACCAATCTGGATGCTTGATATCTCTGATGAATCCGGCCTCGAGTAGTTTGGCTAGCTCTTCCCCCATGGCCTACCGTTTGGGCTCTGAAAACCGTCTTAGAGTCTGCTTGACCGGTTTGTATCCTTTTAGTATATTGAGGCTGTGTTCGGCCAATCTGTGTGGAATGCCTGGCACGTCCGATGGGTGCCAGGCGAAGATGTCCCAATTCTCGCGTAAGAAGTTCTCGCAGTGCGGCATCCATCGCGGGGCTCAGCTGTGTCCCGACGAAAGCTGTCTTCGTGGGGTCCATTAGATGGACTTGGAATTTGACTATCTCGTCTGCGGGTTTAAATGAGGTGGACTTGGGTCGCTTGTCGAGTATCCGTCGTCCCTGTCCACGGTGGCCCTGATGTTATTAATTCTTCGGCTGCTAGGGCCTCGGATAATGCCTCGGGGCTAGTGCTGCGGTTTTGTTTTCGGTAGCGAAGTGCGGCGTTCGGATCACTGGCTAGAGTGATGATTCCATTGGGCGGGCATTTTAAGCTTCATGTACCCGTAATGGAGTATAGCTTGAAAGCTTATGCGCGTCCCGTCCTAGAAGGCGTGGTATCCGCTGCTAAAGGGCCACTTGGAATGTGATTTCTTGGACCTATAATTCTCGAGTGCGAGAATACCACGTCGAGTGTGATTTTTCCTGTACACGCGGTTCCCGACTAGGGATAATTCCCCCGAAGGTTGTGCGCTTTGTTCAATCGGCCTTTGTCAATTCCATCTTCTTGAGTGTCTCTTCATAGATCAAGTTTCATCTGCTTCCGCCATCCATGAGCACTTTAGTGAGCTGAAAGCCGTCCACGATCGGGCTAAGAACGAGGCGGTGGTGCGGACGATCTGGAATCGAGGTTAAATCGCGGCATTGAGCGTTATAGCGATGTCGTTCAGGGGTTTATTTTGGCCATATGGCAAATTTCCATGAACATCGATGAGCTTCGCTTGCGCCTCTGTTTGAGGCAAAAGTCTCGAAGACTATTAGTACCGTATTGTGCTTTCGTTGGTGGGATGTTGTTACGTAAGAAGATCCTCGCCACTTTTGCAACTTGACGGAGTATCCAACATGCCCTAAGGCTATGAGTTGGTGTTGCGTCCGAGTCTTTGTGGAGCTTACATGGCCCATTGAGCCATTTTTCCATCTGGTTCCCATACAGGGTGGGCTTTGGTTTCTTAGGGATTGGATCGGCCGACTTATGAGAGTTCGCCCGTTTAGTTCGGATAAAGGTTTTGGTGAAAGCCGGACTGTCCCAAAATTCAGCTTGGGTTTTCAGGCGCTTTCCATCGCACGTACTTCTGTACTATGATTGCTAAGTCCATAAAGCATACTATGTCACGGCGACTTATAGCATTAAGATTCCTTTGTCCGTGCAGTTTTTCGCGAAGAAGCGAGACTCGTCCTCCTCGTGGCAGTCCTCGACTTTGTTTAGCGCAAGGAGAATCTGGCCCGATAATGATGCACTTGTCTCTGGGCGCTTGCACGATATGGGAGAGACGATTTAAGTCCGTGTGGGTGGTTATAGCTGGATTCGGATTCTGATCTGATCTAGCACCCCGGGGCATGGAAGCTTCCGAGTTCAACAGCTCGGGATCCGGGACGCTGCCCAATTTTTCCGGCCCCGTGCCCGGTTCTAAGTCCGGGACCCGGGTCAATACCCTCCCCTGGGCGGGTGTCCGACTCCGGGAGCTCGGTGATCCGGACATAATTCATCCTCAAAATAGAGGGATACTCCCCGTGTGGTTCCTCCGCTACCGCTATCTCATGGGTGGCCGACGGGGATTTAATGTCCCTTTGGTCGGGTTTAAGCCCGATCCGGTCATAGTCCGTTGCAACTCCCAAAGCGGCGATGCGGTCCAAGAGCTCATTAAGAGAAGAGAGCTCTATCGGATCCATCTGTTCGGCGAGTTCCGAATTGATGCGAAGTTTATGCGTGATGACCCGAGAGGCCATCGTTGGCGAGACAGCCGATGGGGCGGCCATGACGAAGCCGCCTAGTCGGAGAGTTTGGCCTACAGCCAGAGCTCCCCCCGCCGTAATGTTGTCCCTGGCAACGAGACGAGCCATCGAGCCTTGCAGCAACGACACAGAGGAACTCTCAATGAAAGCACCAATGTCGGTGTCAAAACCGGCGGATCTCGGGTAGGGGGTCCCGATCTGTGCGTCTTAGGCTGATGGTAATAGGAAGCAAGGGACACAGATGTTTACCCAGGTTCGGGCCCTCTCGATGGAGGTAAAACCCTACTTCCTGCTTGATTAATATTGAAGATATGGATAGTACAAGAGTAGATCTACCACGAGATCGTAGAGGCTAAACCCTAGAAGCTAGCCTATGATGGTATGATTGTAATTGTGATCGGGCTTCTAAGGACAAACCTCTCCGGTTTATATAGACACCGGAGAGGGCTGGGGTTTACACGGAGTCGGTTACAAGGAAGGAAATATAATATTCGGATAGCCAAGCTTGCCTTCCACGCTAAGGAAAGTCCCATCCGGACACGGGTTGAAGTCTTGAGTCTTGTATCTTCACGCTTCAATAGTCCGGACGATGTATATAGTCCGGCTGTCCGGATACCCCCTAATCCAGGATTCCCTCAAACATCACTTTATATTGCTCCTTGTGATATGAACCTTTATTATGCAGTCTGTCGCTTTTATTTCTTCCACATCACAAGATCGTATAAAGCTTATTTCCCCACACCAATCAATCATACTTATTTAGAGAGCAATTTTTATTGCTTTGCACCAATGACAACTTACTTGAAGGATCTTACTCAATCCATAGGTAGATATGGTGGACTCTCATGGCAAAACTGGTTTAAGGGTTTTTGGAAGCACAAGTAGTATCTCTACTTGGTGCTCAGAATTTGGCTAGCACGAGGGGGAAAGGCAAGCTCAACATGTTGGAAGATCCATGACAACATACTTTATCTCAGATATAGGAAAAGATAACTCATTACGTTGCCTTCCTTATCCAACATCAACTCTTTAGCATGTCATACTTTAATGAGTGCTCACAATCATAAAAGATGTCAATAATAGTATATCTATATGTGAAGCCTCTCTTTCCTTATTACTTCCTATTAATTGCAACAATGACCAAAGCTATGTTTGCCAACTCCCACCAACTTTTAATCATCATACTCTTTCTATGTGAAATCATTACTCTCAACAAGATCAATATGAACTCAAGATCATGGCAAAACAATCAAGCCCTTGACTCAACACTAATCTTTATTATATATCTCACGGACTCGATTACATAGAGAGATCATAAAGCAAAACTCAAAACTAGATCATGCCATAAACTTTATTCTACTAGATCAAGATACTACTAATAGTATCGAACTAAGAGAAACGGTAAAGATAGGAGATGTGGTTGTGATACGATACCGAGGCACCTCCCCCAAGCTTGGCAGTTGCCAAGGGGAGTGCCCATACCCATGTGATTATGTCTCCTTTTTCGGGGTTGGTGAAATATTCTTGGCGATGATGCCCTTTAGGATGCGATTCTCCTCTTCAAGTTTGTTGACTTGCTGCTTGAGGTCCATTATTTCCTTGCAAAGCTTTCCTGTAACTGCTAAGGCTCATTGCACCCAAGGGTGTTGCATAGCTGCTGGTGAACAAGTGACACTCCTCTTCATATTTTCATAAGAAAGAAATCTAACATTGGAAGCGATGACCAAGTTTGGAATAGCTGAGCTCTGTAGTTCCCCCATCACGAACCCAACTCGGAAGCGAGAAGTGACTTCTTGATCCTCCATGGCATCTACTCTCATCAAGTCAGCCTCCATCTCCTCCTCCGTTGCTGGCCCAAATGGGTCAGCTTCGCTGTTTGCCCTTGGTTCCAGTGCCGGATTAGATACTCGGCTCTCCCCGACTGACTCTTGAGAAGACATCTTGCTCTAATCTGCAGCAGCAACAGCTCGAAACAAAAACAGATGATATTTGCGTGATACGGGAGTCAAAACCTTCGGGAGAATATATAATGATTTTTTACCGACCAAAATACGTATCGTGCAAGAAAAGCGGAGTCCGGAAGGCACACGAGGTGCCCACGAGGTAGGGCGCGCCCGGGGTGAGGCACGCCCTCCACCCTCGTGGAGCCCTCTGTCCTTCGGACTACTACTTATTTTCTATTTTCTAAATATTCCAAAACGGAGAAATATTGCCTTAACAATTGTTTTGGAGTCGGTTTACTTACCGTACCACATACCTATTCCTTTTCGGAGTCTGAAATGTTCTGGAAGGTGTCCCTTATGTATTCCTCCAGGGTTATGGTTTCAATAACATTGGTTTCAACATTTATAGGATTACCTGAGATATAATGTTTGATTCTTTGGCCGTTTACCACCTTCGGATTTGTGCCTTCGAAGTTGTTCATTTTTATGGCACCGAAACGATAGACCTCCTCGATGACGTAGGGTCCTTCCCATTTGGAGAGAAGTTTTCCTACAAAAAATCTTAGACGAGAGTTGTATAGCAATACATAATCACCTACATTAAACTCACGCTTTTGTATCCTTTTTTCATGCCATCTTTTAACTTTTTCTTTAAACAACTTGGCATTTTCATAAGCTTGGGTTCTCCATTCATCAAGTGAGCTAATATCAAATAACCTCTTTTCACCGGCAAGTTTGAAATTGTAGTTGAGCTATTTAATAGCCCAATATGCCTTATGTTCTAGTTCGAGAGGTAAATGACATGCTTTTCCGTAAACCATTTTATACGGAGACATACCCATAGGATTCTTATATGCAGTTCTATAAGCCCATAATGCATCATCAAGTTTCTTGGACCAATTCTTTCTAGACCTATTGACAGTCTTTTGCAAAATTAATTTGAGCTCTCTATTACTCAATTCTACTTGCCACTAGACTGTGGGTGATAAGGAGATGCAATTCTATGATTAACATCATATTTAGCAAGCATTTTGCGGAAAGCACCATGAATAAAATGTGAACCACCATCAGTCATTAAATATCTAGGGACTCCAAACCTCGGAAAATAATTTCTTTAAGCATTTTAATAGATGTGTTATGATCAGCACTACTAGTTGGAATAGCTTCTACCCACTTAGTAACGTAATCAACAGCAACTAAAATATGTGTATATCCATTAGAGGCAGGAAAAGGTCCCATATAATCAAAGCCCCAAACATCAAATGGTTCAATAACAAGTGAATAATTCATAGGCATTTCTTGACGTCTACTAATATTACCAATTCTTTGACATTCATCACAAGACAAGAAAAACTTACGGGCATCCTTGAAGAGAGTAGGCCAATAAAAACCGGATTGCAATACCTTATGTGCAGTTCTATCTCCAGCGTGGTGTCCTCCATAAGCTTCGGACTGACACTTGCGTAGGATCTTTTCCTGTTCATACTCAGGTACACAACGTCTAATAACACCATCTACTCCTTCTTTATAAAGATGTGGGTCATCCCAAAAGTAATATCTCAAACCATAGAAAAACTTTTTCTTTTGCTGGTATGTGAAACTAGGTGGTATAAATTTAGCAACAATGTAATTAGCATAATCAGCATACCATGGAGTACTATGAGAAGTATCTATGACATTTAATTTCTCATCAGGAAAGCTATCATCAATAGGTAGTGGGTCATCAAGAACATTTTCTAACCTAGATAAGTTGTCTGCAACGGGGTTCTCAGCTCCCTTTCTATCAACAATATGCAAATCAAATTCTTGTAGAAAGAGAACCCATCTAATAAGTCTAGGTTTAGCATCTTTCTTCTCCGTCAAATATTTAATAGCAGCATGATCAGTGTGAATAGTTACTTTACAATCAACAATATAAGGTCTGAACTTATCACATGCAAATACAACTGCTAAGAATTCTTTTTCAGTAGTAGCATAGTTTCTTTGAGAATTGTCTAGAGTCTTACTAGCATAATGGATAACATTTAATTTCTTATCAACTCTTCGCCCTAGAACAGCACCTACAGCATAATCACTAGCATCACACATAATTTCAAAGGGTAAATTCCAATTAGGTGGCTGAACAATAGGTGCAGAGATCAATGCTTTCTTAAGTATTTCAAATGCTTCTACACAATCATCATCAAATACAAATGGTATATCTTTTTGTAATAAATTAGTCAGAGGCCAAGAAATTTTGGAGAAGTCCTTGATGAACCTCCTATAAAATCCGGCATGACCAAGGAAACTTCTTATACCTTTGATGTCCTTGGGACGTGGCATCTTTTCAATAGCATCAACTTTGGCTTTATCAACTTCAATACCTCTTTCATAAACTTTATGCCCCAAGACAATACCTTCATTAACCATAAAGTGGCACTTTTCCAAATTCAAGACAAGATTAGTTTCTTCACATCTCCGCAAAACTCAATCAAGATTGCTCAAGCAATCATCAAAAGAGGATCCATAGACGGAAAAGTCGTCCATGAAGACCTCACAAATCTTTTCACAAAAGTCAGAGAATATAGCCATCATGCATCTTTGAAAGGTAGCAGGTGCATTACATAAACCAAAAGGCATACGTCTATAAGCAAAAGTACCAAAAGGGCATGTAAAAGTAGTCTTTGATTGATCTTTAGCCGACACGGTATTTGAGAGAAACCGAATAACCATCTAGAAAGCAATAATGTGTATGTTTGCATAATCTTTCTAGCATTTGATCGTTAAAAGGTAAGGGGTAATGATCTTTCTTAGTAGCTTTATTTAATTTGCGGAAATCAATTACCATCCTATAACCTGTAATAATTCTTTGCGGGATCAATTCAGCTTTATCATTAGGAACAATAGTAACACCTCCCTTCTTAGAGACATAATGAACAGGACTTACCCACTGACTATCAGCAACTGGGTAAATTATACCTGCCTCAAGAAGCTTTAGTATTTCTTTTCTTACCACTTCTTTCATCTTAGGATTAAGCCTTCGTTGATGATCACGAACCGGTTTGGCATCTTCTTCCAAATTTATTTTATGTTGACATAGAGTGGGACTAATTCCCTTAAGATCATCAAGAGTATATCCAATAGCAGCACGGTGCTTCTTCAGAGTTTTCAATAATCTCTCTACTTCATGCTCTGAAAGGTTAGCACTAATAATAACAGGATATATCTTCTTTCCATCAAGATAAGCATATTTAAGATTATCAGGCAACGGTTTAAGCTCAAACACGGGATCACCCTTGGGTGGAGGAGGATCCCCTAGGATTTCAACAGGCAAATTATGTTTCAGAATAGGTTCATGTTTAAAGAATACTTCATCTATTTCCCTTCTTTCATTCATAAACATATCATTCTCATGGTCTAGCAAATAATGTTCTAGAGGATCACTAGGAGGTACCGCAATAGAAGCAACACCAATGATTTCATCCTCACTAGGTAATTCCTCTTTATGATGTTGTTTACTAAATTTAGAGAAATTAAACTCATGAATCATATCATCCAAGCCAATAGTAACAACATTCTTTTTGCAGTCTATCTTAGCATTAACAGTATTCAAGAAGGGTCTACCAAATATAATGGGACAAAAGCTATCTTGTCGGGAACTAAGAACAAGAAAATCAGCAGGATATTTAGTTTTCCCACACAAGACTTCAACATCTCTAACAATTCCCATTGCAGATATAGTATCTCTATTGGCAAGTTTAATTGTGACATCAATATCTTCTAACTCAGCAGGTGCAATTTCATGCTTAATTTATTTATACAAGTCATGAGTTATAACACTAGCACTAGCACCCATATCACATAAGCCATGATAACAATGATATCCTATTTTAACATAAATAACAGGCACGCCTACCATAGGTCTATGTTTATCTTTAGCGCCAGGTTTAGCAATCTAGCAGATTCACCACAGAATTGAATAACATGCCCATCAATATTATCAGACAAGAGATCTTTAACAATAGCAATATTAGGTTCTACTTTGACTTGCTCAGGAGGTCTATAAGTTCTAATATTGCTTTTACGAACCACAGTTGAAGCTTTAGCATGATCCTTTATTCTAACAGGGAAAGGTGGTTTCTCAACATAGGAAGTAGGAACAATAGGATCATTATAAGTGATAGTCTTTTCTTCAACTTTAATAGGTGCAGCTACTTTTACTTCTGTAACATCCCAAAATTCTAAATTTTGGAATGTTATAATAAATAGATAGATTTGTTTGTTTGTTTGAATTGTTGTGTGATTGATTGAGTGAAATTTGAAACTTTTGAAAGTTAAATGAGAGGAATAAAGGACTTTCTCAAACTTTCATTTTTGCTTTTATGCTTTTAGTGAATTCAAATACTCTTCATCACAAAACCCTAGAGAGAAGATGACATGACTTCTTCCATTTATTTAAATGACAAGGGGTGTTGAAAATATTTGAATTTCATTTGGAAAATATTTCCAATTCTGAAACTTTATGCAACTCAATGATTTTCACGAGCGAAGATAAAATGACTTCTTCAAAACATATGAAATATGAGTAGGGAGTTTCAAAGAAATAAGAACTTTGAATTTATTTTTAATTTGGAGTTATTTGAGTTTTATTCAAATTATTTTTCTCCCAAAATAAAATACATGGAAAATAGGGTAACATGATTCCTACAACAGAAAATTGGAGAGGAATAAATTTGAATTCATTTTGGTATTTTTAAAATGATTTTTATTGGATTTTATTAGAGCTGAAGCACTCTTTGCTTTATTTAAATTTGTGTGAATTTTATTTAATGCTATAGAAGTGTTCATGTTGTAGAAAATCTTTTTCTGAAAATTTTGATATATTATATGCCTATATAAAATTTTTATTTGGTTTTATTATTTTGTTTTGTTGTCTCTGTCTTAAAAAAACGCTGCGCCCTTGGTCAAGGGCCAAGGCCCAAGGCCAAGCCAGCGGACGGCCGGCCGCCACAAGGCCATCGCCCGACGCACCAAGGGAGCCAGGAGCCTCCTTTTCCTTTTCCTAGTAGGAATCTTTTCCTACTTCCGTTTATTCGATTTGTTTCTAGATCTTTCCCTCTTTGTTTCCTAATCCTAGTCTATTTCTTGCCCCCTACCCCAAGCAAAACCCTCCCTCCCCAATATAAATACCCAAGCACCCCCCTCCAACACATCAAACCAACACCTCTCCTCTCCTCTCCCAGCAGCAGCAGCCCACACCCACGTCGCTGTGCCGCCTCGCGGAGTTCGCGGACCACCGCCGCCAAGTGTTGTCGCCCGCGCCTCGACCTCTCCTGAGGTTTATATGATCTCCTCTCCACCGTCCGTGATCTCCTATCCTCTAGGAGCAACGCAACATCGGATCCGATCTTCTTCCCCAACTCAAGCGACTACTCCGGTGAGATCCACGAAATCCCGTAATTCATTTTTTCAGAAAATAGCAATCTTAGAAAATTCATATCTTTTAGAGTTTTAGTTTTTTGAGTGATTCCAATTGCTATGTGTCACAAATTTGCTGAAGTTTCTGTTAGTGTCTCTGGATTTCAAATTTGAGTAGTTTAAATTTGAATTTGATAAATTTTGTTCAGATTAGTATTTTGGCCATAACTTGAGTTTAAAAATAGGTTTTAATTAATTATTTTGCTCCTGGTCACTTGTGATATTTTTTAGCTGTAGGGTTTAGTTTGGTAATTTTGGAGTATTTTAAATTAGATTTTCAGTAAAAACAGTACTGTTTTGCTTATATAGTTGTTTTGGTTATGTAATTATTGTTTTAATTATTTTTAGTTCATTCCTTTTTAGATTTTCACTTGTTGTTATATGTTTGTGTTTAGCTACAGTAGATAAATTTTTGTAGTTATTTATTAGTGTTTAGCTACTGTTTTTTTGTAATTGCTTGTTTAGTTCATAGTGATAGTGGATAAAAATAGTTTTATTAGTTTTAATAGTAATTCTTTTTCCACTTCAAGTTATATTGTTTTTGTTTCTGTTATTTGTGAACACATTAGTTGTTATATTTATTTTGTATAGTTTATTAATGTTTTAATAAATGATTTGCTGTTATAGTTGTCTTAGTGTTTTGCTAGTTGTTATATTTGTTCTAGTATTAACTAGATGGTTATAGTAGTTTTATATTAGTTCTTTTTGTTAGTTATTAAATCAGTAATTTATTTTCTGTTATTTTATTATATTTATATTTTCTTTGCTGTAGAAAAAAATATTAGAGTAATTTAGTGATGTTATGTTAAGATTTGTGTGAGTTGGTCACCACTAGTTTTTCCTTGAAATTTTCTTTCGAAGTTTTTCCTTTGGTTTTCGACTTGGTTTTCTTTGTTGCTTTTATTTTGATTGAGTATTGTTATGATTGATAGAATTGATTGCTAGAATGATTGCTTATGTGAATGCTATGTTTGACTTATATAGATTTTCAACGGAGTGACGAATAGTTCTACCAAGTCATTATTCGAGAGTGTTGTTATCTTCATCAACTTACCAGGCAAGTTCACTTTGACCATGTTTTCATACCCATGTGTTTTATTGCATCTAGTGTCATCTTAGCAACAATCCCTCCAGTAGTGATATTGAATCCTTGTAGTTGAGTAGTATGCATGAGGTAGGAACCCATCACCTGTTACCAAGCCGGGGCGTTATTTATTTTAATGCTACGCTATAGTAGACGGGGTTGGTATGAGTGCTTCGGGAGTGGTGTGAGAATGGAGGATCTCGTCAATGGCGACAACTCCATGATGGAATCTTCAAGGACTGCATCTTCAAGGCCTCAATACTTCAAGACTCGAGACAAGAATTCAATACACACTCTTTGGGTGAAGGGCGGTTTGCGGGCACCTGGAGAAACCAGTGGTTGGCGGGATGCATGGAGAAGCGCCATGACATCTTGCGAAAGCTTCACCCAGACTCAAAGAGGCGGAAGAATACTTCATGCCGGAAGCTTACGTGCAGCGCAAGTCACTATGGGCTCGGCTTGGTTGACCTTAGTTGTGACTCTGGCTGGGGCGGTGCTAGCAGATGTAGAACTACGGTAGGATTGGATGAGCACGGACGGTGGTCGGGGAACTCTTGGAAGACCATGTTTGGTCATCTTGTTCTCAAACACCACGAAGTGCGAGAGCGTAAAAGAGGATCGAATCTTGCGGGTAAAGTGTACAAACCTCTGCAGAGGGTTAAAACCTAATCGATTAGCCGTGTCCCCGGTTACGGACAATTTGAGCATCTGGACTTGGATCTATCTCGGAACTCTCAACACCGGACTGATAAGTTAATTGTGGGCAACTTATGATGATTTTGGGCTACGAGACATCGGTTGGCGGAACCATGTCATGATAGAAAACTCCATAGTACAGACTCCAGTTATTCCTTTGATGTAGGGAAAATTAAATCAGCTTTTATGCAAAACAAAGCTCAGACATAGAGCCACAAAGCCATATTGCATATAGTATAGTTTTATTATCTGTTTTTTCATGTTGTGATCTTGCCGGTACATTCAATGTACTGACCTACACGGCTGCAACGTATCATGTTGCAGATACTTTCTTCCGACGAGTAAGAGTACGGTGCAGGGTTACGGTCTACACTCAACCTGCCGATGGCGTTGATGGGACTCCACACCCGACTATTTGTTTCCGCTGTGACTTATGAGGTATATATATCAGTTTTACGTTAATTATACATGTGATTGCACTTTGATATATACATTGATGTCTTGTGTGTGCCGACATCTTGATCGAGGATGGCACTGACAACATAGAGGCTTGACCGTCTGAGGTCGGGTCGCTACAACTTCTATGGGAGGATGATATTTAAACCACTTCTCCTTGGGGAGATCAACATAAGTAGCAAAAGATTCACAGAAAGAAGCTACTATCTCAGAGTCAAGTCCATATTTAGTGCTAAACTTACGGAAAATATCGGTATCCATAAAAGATTTAACACAATCAAACTTAGGTGTCATACCTGACTCCTTACCTTCATCGAGGTCCCAATCTTCAGAGTTGCATTTCATTCTATCCAATAAATTCCATCTAAATTCAATAGTCTTCTTCATAAAAGAGCCGGCACAAGAAGTATCGAGCATGGTTTGATTATTATGAGAAAGCCGAGCATTAAAACTTTGAATAATTATTACTCTTGGGAGCTCATGATTGGGGCATGAATATAACATTGATTTAAGCCTCCCCCAAGCTTGAGCGATGCTTTCTCCTTCGTGAGGCCAAAAATTATATATATAGTTGCAACACGATGAACAAGATGCATAGGATAATATTTTTGATGAAATTCCGATTTCAATCTTTTGTAGTTCCATGATCTCGTATCATCACATAGCCTATACCATGTCAATGCATCTCCCTTCAAATATAAATTGAAGACCTTCTTCTTAACAACATCATCGGGTATACCTGCAAGCTTAAATAATCCACAAACCTCATCCACATATATTAAGTGTTCATCAGGATGCTTGGTTCCATCTCCTACAAAAGTATTAGCTAGCAGTTTTGCCATCATACCCGAAGGAACTTCAAAAGGAGTTTCATTTTCAATAGGTTCAGTAGGTTCAGTAGGTTGAGGAGCAACTCTTTGCTCTACTGGTTGGGGTGAAGATACCCCGAACAAGCCCCTCAGAGGATTACTTTCCATAGTAACAAGTGAAAGTAAAATTCAGCACAATATATAAATTTTTCCTTACCAAATTCCACCTACCAAAGGCGCTTCACTCCCTGGCAACGACGCCAGAAAAGAGTCTTGATGACCCATAAGTATAGGGGATCTATCGTAGTCCTTTCGATAAGTAAGAGTGTCGAACCCAACGAGGAGCAGAAGGAAATGATAAGCAGTTTTCAGCAACGTATTCTCTGCAAGTACTGAAATAAATGGTAACCAATAGTTTTGTGATAAGATAATTTGTAGCAAGCAACAAGTAACAAAAGTAAATAAAGTGCAGCAAGGTGGCCCAATCCTTTTTGTAGCAAAGGAGAAGCCTGGAAAAACTCTTATATAATGAAAATCGCTCCCGAGGACACATGGGAATATCGTCAAAGCTAGTTTTCATCACGTTCATATGATTCGCGTTCGGTACTTTGATAATTTGATATGTGGGTGGACCGGTGCTTGGGTGCTGTTCTTACTTGAACAAGCATCCCACTTATGATTAACCTCTATTGCAAGCATCCGCAACTACAACAAAAGTATTACGGTAAACCTATCCATAGCATGAGACATATGGATCCAAATCAGCCCCTTACGAAGCAACGCATAAACTAGGGTTTAAGCTTCTGTCACTCTACCAACCCATCATCTACTTATTACTTCCCAATGCCTTCCTCTAGGCCCAAATAATGGTGAAGTGTCATGTAGTCGACGTTCACATAACACCACCAGAGGAGAGACAACATACATCTATCAAAATATCGAACGAATACCAAATTCACATGACTACTAATAGCAAGACTTCTCCCATGTCCTCAGGAACAAACGTAACTACTCACAAAGCATATTCATGTTCATAATCAGAGGGGTATTAATATGCATATAGGATCTGAACATATGATCGTCCACCAAATAAACCAACTAGCATCAACTACAAGGAGTAATAAACACTACTAGCAACCTACAGGTACCAATCCCGGACTTGGAGACAAGAATTGGATACAAGAGACGAACTAGGGTTTTGAGAGGAGATGGTGCTGGTGAAGATGTTGATGGAGATTGTCCTCTCCCGATGAGAGGGCGTTGGTGATGCGATGGCGATGATTTCCCCCTCCGGAGAAAGTGTCCCAGCAGAACAGCTCATGGAGCCCTAGATTAGTTCCGCCAAGGTTTAGCCTCGTGGCGGTGAGTCTCGTCAGCTTGCTTATGATTTTTCTTCGGATGAAAGACTTCATATAGCAGAAGATGGGCACCGGAGGGCCACCAGGGGGCCCACCCTCGTGCCCAGGGTGTGGGTCCCCTATGGTATTTTCTTCGCTCAATATTTTTTATTATTTACAAAAATAACTTCCGTGAAGTTTCAGGACTTCTGGAGTTGTGCAGAATAGGTCTCTAATATTTGCTCCTTTTCTAGCCCAGAATTCCAGCTGCCGGCATTCTCCCTCTTTATGTAAACCTTGTAAAATAAGAGAATAGGCATAAGTATTGTGACATAATGTGTAATAACAGCCCATAATGCAATAAATATCAATATAAAAGCATGATGCAAAATGGACGTATCATCCCATTTGGGGCAGGTTTGGGGATATGCTTCTCACAAACCAGAGCTTCTCACAACAAGCCTGATGGTTTCAGTAGGGAACGTCCCACCTTTGGGGACGAAACAATATCCATTGCCTCTTATTGCTTCCAAAAAATTTCTCGTGTCAACAAAGAACAACAGAAGTGTTGTGTCAATTTTTGGGATTTTTCGGGGTTCGTTTGGACGTTTTTATGCATTAATTGAGTTTTCAATGCATTTATGTGCATAATTCATATTTGAACTACATGCACATGCTCTAATGCATATAAATTGGTTGAAAATTCAAATTTGTGCCCTTGGTTGCATGCTTAGGTCCCATGCAAAAAATGGGAATGAATGTCAAACACCACCGCCACAGTCCTTTGGGCATAAACATTGAGATACGGCTTTTAAATTCTAGTAAATCCAAAGCTCGTCGGAGATTCATGAAACTTGGCATGCTATCATGGAGCGGCATCAACATGCCGTGGTAATTTTCTGTCCCATTTGGGGCAGGTTTGGGGATATGCTTCTCACAACAAGCCTGATGGTTTTGGTAGGGAACGTCCCACCTTTGGGGACGAAACGATATCCATTGCCTCTTATTGCTTTCAAAACAATTCTCGTGTCAACATAGAACAATAAGAGTGTTGTGTCAATTTTTGGGATTTTTCGGGGTTCGTTTGGACATTTTTATGCAACAATTGAGTTTTCAATGCATTTATGTGCATAATGCAAATTTGAACTACATGCACATGCTCTAATGCATATAAATTGGTTGAAAAATCTAATCTGTGTCCTTGGGTGCATGCTTAGGTCCCATGCAAGAAATGGGAATGAATTTCAAACACCAGGGCACCATTGATTGCCGGCAAAACGTTGAGATACTTTGTTTTTAAATTCTAGTAAATCCAAAACTCGTCTGAAATTCATGAAACTTGGCATGCTATCATGGAATGGCACCCGACATGCTGTGGTAGTTTTCGTGTCCATTTTGAGAGAAGGCGCTTTTCGAATAACAGCCAACAAAGGCATTTGAAAAAATAGCTGCCACTTTAATATCTCAAATGTTTGTATAATTCAAATCGTAATGCGTTCATTAACCATTCACGTGATGACACGTGTCTTCGTTTTAATGGCTATAGGAGGTGCCGTGCGGACAGCTGCTTGACTTTGAGTGAACGGGAGGCGTGCGACCGGAGTCCGGTGCAGGCTGACCGAGAGGCGTGCAAGTTGTCCTCAATGCGTAGGCTCACTTTGGGAAGCATGTCACGAGTTATGCGCTGCGTGAGCTCTTTGGGAAGCGAGCCCTTTGACTTCCATGGCCGCTCGCCTTCCTCTCCATTAATGGCGCCGAGCCCTTTGTTTATCTGGCGGCCTTACTGTTAGCCTCCCATTTCCTCCCTCCTTATGAGCTATGGTCTTTCCCCTTAAGTCGAGGGAAAATTCACAGCGTCTGATTTGTGCATCCTCCAAGCATAAGCGGTTGTTTTGGATGACCCGTGTGCAACCATGTACAAACTAAAAATCACTAGGAGTATCTAATTTTTTGCAACTAAAATTCAGTAATTAAGCAGAGATGGAGGCGAGTGAAGGAAATATGCCCTAGAGGCAATAATAAAGTTATTATTTATTTCCTTATATCATGATAAATGTTTATTATTCATGCTAGAATTGTATTAAACGGAAACATAATACATGTGTGAATACATAGACAAACAGATAGTCACTAGTATGCCTCTACTAGACTAGCTCATTAATCGAAGATGGTTATGTTTCCTAACCATAGACATGTGTTGTCATTTGATTAATGGGATCACATCATTAGGAGAATGATGTGATTGACATGACCCATTCCATTAGCTTAGCACTTGATTGTTTAGTATATTGCTATTGCTTTCTTCATGACCTATACATGTTCCTGTAACTATGAGATTATGCAACTCCGTTTACGGAGGAACACTTTGGTACTACCAAGCGTCACAACGTGAATGGGTGATTATAAAGGAGTACTACAGGTGTCTCCAAAGGTACTTGTTGGGTTGGCGTATTTGAGATTAGGTTTTGTCACTCCGATTGTCGGAGAGGTATCTCTGGGCCTTCTCGGTAATACACATCACATAAGCCTTGCAAGCATTACAACTAATGAGTTAGTTGTGAGATGATGTATTACGGAGCGAGTAAAGAGACTTACGATGCGAGATTGAACTAGGTATTGGATATCGACGATCGAATCTCGGGTAAGTAACATACCGATGACAAAAGGAACAAGCGTATATCGTTATGCGGTTTGACCGATAAAGATCTTTGTAGAATATGTAGGAACCAATATGGGCATCCAGGTTCCGCTATTGGTTATTGACCGAGAATGGTTCTAGGTCATGTCTACATAGTTCTCGAACCCGTAGGGTCCGCACGCTTAACGTTCGATGACGAGTTCATTATGAGTTTATAAGTTTTGATGTACGAAGGTTGTTGAGTCCGGATGTGATCACGGACATGACGAGGAGTCTCGAAATGGTCGAGACATAAAGATTGATATATTGGAAGCCTATGTTTGGACTTGGAAGGTTCGGATGAAAACAGGAAGTTCTGGAACAGGGGGTTACGGAACCCCGGGGTCAATGGGCCTTAATGGGCCATAGGGAGAAGAGGAAGGGCCGGCCAGGGCAGGCGCCCCCTCCTCCTCTAGTCCGAATAGGACAAGGAGAAGGGCGGCGCCCCCTTCCCTCTTCCCTCCCCAATCCTATTCCAACTAGGAAGGGGAGTCCTACTCCGGTGGGAGTAGGACTCCTCGGCCGCCCTTGGGCTGGCCGCACCCCCTGCTCCTTTATATCTGAGGGGCAGGGGGCACCCACAACACACAAGTTGATCTACGGATCGTTCCTTAGCCGTGTCGGTGCCCCCTCCACCATATTCCACTTCGGTCATATCGTCGCGGAGCTTAAGCGAAGCCCTGCGCGGAGAAGTCATATCATCGCGGAGCTTAAGCGAAGCCCTGCGTCGGTGGAGCATCATCATCGTCCCACGCCGTGGTCTTGTGGAACTCATCCCGACACTTTGCTGGATCGAGTCCGGGGATCGTCATCGAGCTGAGCGTGTGCAGAACTTCGGAGGTGTCGTCGTTCGGTGCTTGGATCGGTCGGATCGTGAAGGCGTCGACTACATCAACAGCGTTATTATAACGCTTCCGCTTTCGGTCTCGAGGGTACATGGACAGACCTCTCCTCTCGTTGCTATGCCATCACCATGGTCTTGCGTGTGCGTAGGAATTTTTTGAAATTACTCGTTCCCCAATGATGGCATCCAGCCTGGTTTTATGCGTTGATGTCATATGCACGAGTAGAACACAAGTGAGTTGTGGGCGATATAAGTCATCTGCTTACCAGCATGTCATACTTTGGTTGGCGGTATTGTGAGATGAAGCGGCCGGACCGACATTACGCGTCGCTTACGCGAGACTGGTTTCACCGCTTGAGCACTAGTTGCTTAAAGGTGACCGGCGGTGTCGGTTTCTCTCACTTTAGTTGAACCGAGTGTGGCTCGCCCGGTCCTTGCGAAGGTTAAAACAGCACCAACTTGACAAACTATCGTTGTGGTTTTGATGCGTAGGTAAGAACGGTTCTTGCTCAGCCCGTAGCAGCCACGTAAAACTTGCAACAACAAAGTAGAGGGCGTCTAACTTGTTTTACAGGGCATGTTGTGATGTGATGTGGTCAAGGCGTGATGCTATATTTTATTGTATGAGATGATCATGTTTTGTAACGAGTTATCGGCAATGGCAGGAGCCATATGGTTGTCGCTTTATTGTATGAAATGCAAAAGCCATGTAATTGCTTTACTTTATCACTAAGCAGTAGCGATAGTCGTAGAAGCAATAGTTGGCGAGGCGACAACGATGCTATGATGGAGATCAAGGTGTCGTGCGGTGGCGATGGTGATCATGGCGTTGCTTGGAGATGGAATCACAAGCACAAGATGATGATGACCATATCATATCACTTATATTGATTGCATGTGATGTTTATCCTTTATGCATCTTATCTTGCTTTGATTGGCGGTAGCATTATAAGATGATCTCTCACTAAAATTATCAAGAAGTGTTTTCCTGAGTATGCACCGTTGTGAAAGTTCTTCGTCTTTGAGACACCACGTGATGATCGGGTGTGATAGGCTCTACGTTCAAATACAGCGGGTGCAAAACAGTTGCGCACGCGGAATACTCAGAGTTAAACTTGGCGAGCCTAGCATATAACAGATATGGCCTCGGAACACGGAGACCGAAAGGTCGGCGTGAATCATATAGTAGATATGATCAACATAGTGATGTTCACCATTGAAACTACTCCATCTCACGTGATGATCGGACATGGTTTAGTTGATTTGGATCACGTAATCACTTAGATGACTAGAGATGTCTGTCTAAGTGGGAGGTTTTAATATGATTAATTAAACTTAAATTTATCATGAACTTAGTACTGATAGTATTTTGCTTGTCTATGTTTCTTTGTAGATAGATGGCTCGTGCTGTTGTTCCGTTGAATTTTAATGCGTTCCTTGAGAAAGCAAAGTTGAAAGATGATGGTAGCAATTACGGACTGGGTCCGTAACTTGAGGATTATCCTCATTGCTGCCTGAAGAATTACGTCCTGGAAGCACCGCTGGGTGCCGAACTGCTGCAGAACAACGCCGAAGTTGTGAGCGTCTGGCGAGCAAAGCTGATGACTACTCGATAGTTTAGTGTGCCATGCTTTACGGCTTAGAACCGGGTCTTCAACGGCGTTTTGAGCGTCATGGAGCATATGAGATGTTCCAGGAGTTGAAGTTAATATTTCAAGCAAATGCCGGATTGAGAGATATGAAGTCTCCAATAAGTTCTATAGCTGCAAGATGGAGGAGAATAGTTACGTCGGTGAACATATACTCAAAATGTCGGGCATAATAATCACTTGATTCAACTGGGAGTTACTCTTCCGGATGATAGTGTCATTGACAATTCTCCAATCACGCCACCAAGCTACAAGAGCTTCGTGATGAACTATAATATGCAAGGGATGACCAAAACAATTCCCGAGCTCTTCGCAATGCTAAAAGCAGCGGAGGTAGAAATCAAGAAAGAGCATCAAGTGTTGATGGTCAACAAGACCACTAGTTTCAAGAAAAGGGCAAAGGAAAGAAGAAGGGAACTTCAAAAGAACAGCAAGAAAGTTGCTGCTCAAGAGAAGAAACCCAAGTCTGGACCTAAGCCTGGCCGAGTGTTTTCTTGCAAGCAAACTGGACAATGGAAGCGGAACTGCCCCAAGTATTTGGCGGATAAGAAGGATGGCAAGGTGATCAAAGGTATATGTGATATACATGTTATTGATGTGTACCTTACTAATACTCATGCATAGTACACAGGTATTTGATCTGGTTACATTGCTAATATTTGCAACTCGAAGCAGGAACTACGGATTAGCGAAGATTGGCTAAGGGCGAGGTGACGATCTTGGCGTGGGAAATGGTTCCAAAGTCGATGTGATCGCGGTCGACACGCTACCTCTACATCTACCATCGGGATTAGTTTTAGACCTAAATAATTGTTATTTGGTGCGGCGTTAAGCATGAACATTATATCTGGATCTTGTTTGATGCGAGGCGGTTATTCATTTAAGACAGAGAATAATGGTTGTTCTATTTATATGAATAATATCTTTTATGGTCATGCACCCTTGAAGAGTGGTCTATTTTATTGAATCTCGATAGTAGTAGTACACATATTCATAGTGTTGAAACCAAAAGATGCAGAGTTGATAATGATAATGCAACTTATTTTTGGCACTTGCCGTTTGGGTCATATCGATGTAAACGCATGAAGAAACTCCATCTTGATGGGCTTCGGAATCACTTGATTATGAATCACTTGGTACTTGCGAACCGTGCCTCATGGGCAAGATGACTAAAACGCCGTTCTCCGGAACTATGGGCGAGCAACTGATTTGTTGGAAATCATACATCTTGATGTTTGTGGTCCAATGAATGTTGAGGCCTTTGGCGGTATCGTTATTTTCTCACCTTCACAGATGATTTGAGCAGATATGGGTATATCTACTTAATGAAACACAAATCTGAAACATTTGAAAAGTTCAAAGAATTTCAGAGTGAAGTGGAAAATCATCGTAACAAGAAAATAAAGTTTCTCGATCGGATCGTGGAGGAGAATATTTGAGTTCGAGTTTGGTTTACATTTGAAACAATGTGGAATAGTTTAGCAAATCACGCCACCGGAACACCATAGAGAAATGGTGTGTCGAGCGTCGTGTCGTACTTTACTTGATATGGTGCGATCTATGATGTCTCTTACTGATTTACCGCTATCGTTTTGGGGATATGCTTTAGAGACGGCCACATTCACGTTAAATAGGGCACCATCTAAGTCCGTTGAGACGACACCGTATGAACTGTGGTTTGGCAAGAAACCAAAGTTGTCGTTTCTTAAAGTTTGGGGCTGTGATGCTTATGTGAAGAAACTTCAACCAGATAAGCTCGAACCCAAATCGGAGAAATGTGTCTTCATAGGATACCCAAAGGAGACTGTTGGGTACACCTTCTATCACAGATCTGAAGGCAAGGTTTTCGTTGCTAAAGTCGGATCCTTTCTAGAGAAGGAGTTTCTCTCGAAAGAAGTGAGTGGGAGGAAAGTAGAACTTGATGAGATAACTGTATCTGCTCCCTTATTGGAAGGTAGTTCATCACAAGAAACGGTTCCTGTGACAACTACACCAATTAGTGAGGAAACTAATGATGATGATCATGAAGCTTGAGATCAAGTTACTCTGAACCGTGAGGTCAACCAGAGTAAAATCGCACAGTGGTGCGGTAATCCTATTCGGAAGTCATGTTACTTGACCATGGAGAACCTACAAACTATGAAGAAGCGATGGTGAGCCCAGATTCCACGAAATGGCTGGAAGCCATGAAATCTGAGATGGGATTCATGTATGAGAACAAAGTATGGACTTTGGTTGACTTGCCGATGATCGGCAAGCCATTGAGAATAAATGGATCTTTAAGAAGAAGGCGCGCGCCGATGGTAATGTAGCATCTACAAAGCTCGACTTGTTGCAAAAGGTTTTCGACAAGTTCAAGGGTTGACTACGATGAGACTTTCTCACCGTGGCGATGCTTAAGTCTGTCCGAATCATGTTAGCAATTGCGCATTTTATGATTATGAAATTTGGCAAATGGATGTAAAACTGCATTCTTGAATGGATTTCTAGAAGAAGAGTTGTATATGATGCAACCAGAAGGTTTTGTTGATCCAAAGGGTGCTAACAAAGTGTGCAAGCTCAACGATCAATTTATGGTGCAGTGCAAGCCTCTCGGAGTTGGAATAAGCGCTTTGATAGTGTGATCAAAGCATATGGTTTTATCTGAGACTTTTGGAGAAGCACTGTATTTACAAGAAAGTGAGTGGGAGCTCTGTAGCATTTCGATATTATATGTGGGCGACATATTGTTGATTGGAAATGATATAGAATTTCTGGATAGCATAAAAGGATACTTGAATAAAAGTTTTCAATGAAAGACCTCGGTGAAGCTGCTTACATATTGGGCATCAAGATCTATAGAGATAGATCAAGGCGCTTAATTGGACTTTCACAAAGCACATACCTTGATAAAGTTTTAAAGAAGTTCAAAATGGATCGAGCAAAGAAAGGTTTTTACCTGTATTACAAGGTGTAAGATTGAGTCGGACTCAATGCCCGACCACAATGAGAAGATAGAGAAAATGAAAGATGTTCCTATGCTTCAGCCATAGGCTCTATCATGTATGCAATGTTGTGTACCAGACACGGCGTATGCTTAGCTGTAAGCTTGGCAGGAAGGTACCAAAGTAATCAGAGTGGATCATGGACAGCGGTCAAGAACATCTGAAATACGAAAAGGACTAAGGATATGTTTCTCGTATATGGAGGTGACAAAGAGCTAGTCGTAAATGGTTACGTCGATGCAAGCTTTGACACTGATCCGGACGATTCTAAATCGCAAACCGGATCGTATTTTTATTAAGCGGTGGAGCTGTCGGTTGGTGCAGTTCTAAACAAAGCGTCGTGGCGGGATCTACATGTGAAGCGGAGTACATAGCTGCTTGGAAGCAGCAAATGAAGGAGTCTGGATGAAAGAGTTCATTTCGATCTAGGTGTCATACCTAGTGCATCGGGACCAATGAAGATCTTCTGTGACAATCTTGGTGCAATTGCCTTGGCAAAGGAATCCAGATTTCACAAGAGGACCAAGCATATCAAAAGATGCTTCAATTCCATTCGGGACCAAGTCCAAGTGGGAGACATAGAGATTTGCAAAATACATACGGATCTGAATGTTGCAGACCGTTGACTAAGCCTCTTCCACGAGCAAAACATGATCAGCACCAAGACTCCATGGGTGTTAGAATCATTCTTGTGTAATCTAGATTATTGACTCTAGTGCAAGTGGGAGGCTGAAGGAAATATGCCCTAGAGGCAATAATAAAGTTATTATTTATTTCCTTATATCATGATAAATGTTTATTATTCATGCTAGAATTGTATTAAGCGGAAACATAATACATGTGTGAATACATAGACAAGCAGATAGTCACTAGTATGCCTCTACTAGACTAGCTCATTAATCAAAGATGGTTATGTTTCCTAACCATAGACATGTGTTGTCATTTGATTAATGGGATCACATCATTAGGAGAATGATGTGATTGACATGACCCATTCCGTTAGCTTAGCACTTGATCGTTTAGTATATTGCTATTGCTTTCTTCATGACCTATACATGTTCTTGTAACTATGAGATTATGCAACTCCGTTTACGGAGGAACACTTTGGGTACTACCAAGCGTCACAAGCGAATCGGGTGATTATAAAGGAGTACTACAGGTGTCTCCAAAGGTACTTGTTGGGTTGGCGTATTTGAGATTAGGTTTTGTCACTCCGATTGTCGGAGAGGTATCTCTGGGCCTTCTCGGTAATAAACATCACATAAGCCTTGCAAGCATTACAACTAATGAGTTAGTTGTGAGATGATGTATTACGGAGCGAGTAAAGAGACTTACGATATGAGATTGAACTAGGTATTGGATACCGACGATCGAATCTCGGGTAAGTAACATACCGATGACAAAAGGAACAAGCGATATATCGTTATGCGGTTTGACCGATAAAGATCTTCGTAGAATATGTAGGAACCAATATGGGCATCCAGGTTCCGCTATTGGTTATTGACCGAGAATGGTTCTAGGTCATGTCTACATAGTTCTCGAACCCGTAGGGTCCGCACGCTTAACGTTCGATGACAGTTCATTATGAGTTTATAAGTTTTGATGTACGAAGGTTGTTGAGTCCGGATGTGATCACGGACATGGCGAGGAGTCTCGAAATGGTCGAGACATAAAGATTGATATATTGGAAGCCTATGTTTGGACTTGGAAGGTTCGGATGAAAACAGGAAGTTACGGAACACCGGGGTTACGGAACCCCGGGGTCAATGGGCCTTAATGGGCCATAGGGAGAAGAGGAAGGGCCGGCCAGGGCAGGCGCGCCCCCCCCTCTAGTCCGAATAGGACAAGGAGAAGGGGCGGCCCCTTCCCTCTTCCCCTCCCCAATCCTATTCCAACTAGGAAAGGGGAGTCCTACTCGGTGGGAGTAGGACTCCTCCAGCCGCCCTTGGGCTGGCCGCACCCCCTTGCTCCTTTATATCTGGGGTAGGGGGCACCCCACACACACAAGTTGATCTACGGATCGTTCCTTAGCCGTGTCGGTGCCCCCTCCACCATATTCCACTTGGTCATATCGTCGCGGAGCTTAAGCGAAGCCTGCGCGGAGAAGTCATATCATCGCGGAGCTTAGGCAAAGCCCTGCGTCGGTGGAGCATCATCATCGTCACCACGCCGTCGTCTTGTGGAACTCATCCCGACACTTTGCTGGATCGGAGTCAGGGGATCGTCATCGAGCTGAGCGTGTGCGAACTTCGGAGGTGCCGTCGTTCGGTGCTTGGATCGGTCGGATCGTGAAGGCGTCGACTACATCAACAGCGTTATTATAATGCTTCCGCTTTCGGTCTCACGAGTGCGTGGACAGACACTCTCCCCTCTCGTTGCTATGCCATCACCATGGTCTTGTGTGTGCGTAGGAATTTTTTTGAAATTACTACGTTCCCCAAAAGCGAGGAGGCGTGTTTAGCCGGGCGTGCAACGGGCGGCGCGGCACTATTCTATTTGACAGGGGCGGCACAGTTCCCGATACAGCTTTAATGCAAGGGAGAGGGTGGCTGTTCCCGAAATGTTGAACGACCAATGATGCATCCTCCTTCAATTAGCATCGTGTGAATGCATAAGGGAAGTAATGGGAGGAGGACCGGGAAAAGAGGCAGCACGATGTGAATGCAATGCAGTTTGCACACATATAAAGGCGCCCCTCCATTCCAATGCATCTACCACATCGTACGCACCTAAGCATTTGCCTAAGCACCTACACTAATAAGCGCAACAGTGCTCACTCCAGACCCATGGCGGCAATGCGCACGAGCGGCCAGTGGCTATGCCAGATGGTCCACGATGCCGGCCTGCGGCATGGCACTGTGGATCGTCTCCAAACGGTGTTGGCGACCGGCTAGTGGATGGCTGCCGTCGACGCCAGCTACGACTCTCCGTTGGACCAGATGATCATTCGCACCACCAACAGGTTCACCGTCGTCAAGAAGCTCGCGGACGACATCGCCGTACTCCTCCAGCCCGCGCGCCCGGGCTCCTCATTGCCTGCCACCCTAATCGGCCTCCATGGTCGGAACCTCTTTCAAGCACGGGTGGCCCTGCGACTGCCCACCGACGCCACAAAGAATATCCACCTGGATGTCGCGCTCGCTGCGAGGCGCCTCGCCCTGCAAGAATCCGTCGACCTACACATCCATGTGTACGAGAAAATAGTGCACATAGGTATCTACAAGGCCGGTGAGGACGCTATGACGTTAGCCTTCTTCAGCCGGCTGGAAGCCTTGGATGCCTTTGCTGAGAAGCACCTTGACCTCGCGATGAAAGCCGTCGCTCCTTAGCCGCCGGTCGGTGGCCCGGCGCATTGAGTTGAGGAGGAGGAGGTCATACGTTGATGGATGCATCTTTCTTCTTGCCTCCTGTAACCACCACTGAGATCGCATCATTGTGGCCTTAATTCTTATTATGCTATTGCAATCTCATTCCAGTCAATACAGACATGTGCGATCCCTTTGCTTAATTATATGCATCACTGTAACTAGTACTCCATCCATCAATTTATAAGTTGTGCTGCCAGTGTTTGGGGCCGGCGCATGATCACAGACATTCATGTGCATGCGGTTGCGCCGGCGCTGCGATGATCTGATTACCGCTGCAAAAACTGCCATGCGGGGGCGTGGCATTGACCATTACGCAGCGATCGGTCATCCGGGTGCCCAATAAAGGATACAAAAGGGATCCTATAGCAGCAAGGACCAGCTTCCTACCGATAGCTCATCCAATGAACTCACAAGTTAAGTGTCTTTGAGGCTAGAGTAGTCATCGAGATGGGTGAGCGGATGGGAAGTGGCCTCGATGTTAAATTAACTGATGTGATGGGTCATTGTAAACATTTAATTGCGTTGAATGTATATAGTGCTCCATCATATTAGTTGAATTAACCGAGGTCCTTGTTTTGTAATTTTGACATTTTTGTTTTTGTACACATGTTGATTGGCTTGAAGAAGGTCTATCTCGTTACTTTTGATAATTTTTGGTTTTTGAACACATGTTGATTGGCTTGAATGAAGGTCTATCCCGTTACTTTACGACATGTCTCCAAAACATGGACCTCGAGGTTAATTCAACTAATAGGACGGAGCACTATAAACATTTAATTGCGTTGAATGTATATAGTGCTCCATCATATTAGTTGAATTAACCTCGAATCCTGTTTTGTAATTTTTTACATTTTTTTTTTTTTGTACACATGTTGATTGGCTTGAAGAAGGTCTATCTCATTACTTTTTGATAATTTTTGGTTTTTGAACACATGTTGATTGGCTTGAATGAAGGTCTATCCCGTTACTTTACGACATGTTTCCAAAACATGGACCTCGAGGTTAATTCAATTAATAGGATGGAGCACTGTAAACATTTAATTGCGTTGAATGTATATAGTGCTCCATCATATTAGTTGAATTAACCTCGATGTCCTTGTTTTGTAATTTTTGACATTTTTTTATTTTTGTACACATGTTGATTGGCTTGAAGAAGGTCTATCTCGTTTCTTTTTGATAATTTTGTTTTTTGAACACATGTTGATTGGCTTGAATGAAGGTCTATCCCGTTACTTTACGACATGTTTCCAAAACATGGACCTCAAGGTTAATTTAACTAATAGGACGGAGCACTATATACATTCAACGCAATTAAATGCTTTCCAAAAAAAGTGATATGATTTCTATGAAACTTATAAGTCATGTATGTCAAATTAACCTCTGTGTATTTGTTCTCGAATTAACCCTCGGGCCTTTTTGCTGCGTATCACACACATCTTGTTAAGTTGAACCGTTTATGTTCTCTTCCCTAATCGAAAACAGTTCATTCGACTGAACCGTACGCCGTATATCACACACACCTTGATCTGGCTGACCGTTTCTGTTGCTTTCCCTAATAGCAAACAGTTCATCTGAGTGAACTATATGCCGTATATAGCACACACATTGATATGGTTTCCCATTTCTGTTGTTTTGTCTGATTGCAAATAGTTCGTTTGGATCAACCGTATGCCCTGCATCGCACACGCAACTAAAATCTGAACCGTTTTTTATGGCTTCTCCATTGCAAACATTTTGCACCTTTTTTGACGTTTCTTTTACACCGCCCTTTGTGATTATTGCATCACACACAATTTCGTTGAAGGGTCTCTGATCGTAGTGTCGCGTTAGCAGCAACCTGCAGTAGTGTAAGGAAATATAAATAACAACTTTATTATTGCATCTAGGGCATATTTCCTTCAGTCTCCCACTTGTACTAGAGTCAATAATCTAGATTACATTGTAATGATTCTAACACCCATGGAGTCTTGGTGCTGATCATGTTTTGCTCGTGGAAGAGGCTTATTCAACGGGTCTGCAACATTCAGATCCATATGTATTTTTCAAATCTCTATGTCTCCCTCCTTGACTTGATCGCGGATGGATTTGAAGCATCTTTTGATGTGTGTGGTTCTCTTGTGAAATCTGATTCCTTCGCCAAGGAAATTGCTCCAGTATTGTCACAAATGATTTTCATTGGACCCGATGCACTAGGTACTACACCTAGATCGGATATGAACTCCTTCATCCAGACTCCTTCATTTGCTGCTTCTGAAGCAGCTATGTACTCCGCTTCACACGTAGATCCTGCCACGACGCTCTGCTTGGAACTGCATCAACTGACAGCTCCACCATTCAATATAAATATGTATCCAGTTTGCGACTTAGAGTCATCTAGATCAGTGTCAAAGCTAGCATCGACGTAACCATGTACGACAAACTTTTGTCACCTCCATAAACGAGAAACATATCCTTAGTCCTTTTCAGGTATTTCAGGATGTTCTTTACCGCTGTCCAGTGACCCACTCCTAGATTACTTTGGTACCTCCCTGCTAAACTTATAGCAAGGCATACATCAGGTCTGGTACACAGCATTGCATACATGATAGAACCTATGGTTGAGGCATAGGGAATGACTTTCATTTTCTCTCTATCTTCTGAAGTGGTCGGGCATTGAGTCTGACTCAATTTCACACCTTGTAACACAGGCAAGAATCCTTTCTTTGACTAGTCCATTTTGAACTTCTTCAAAACTTTATCAAGGTATGTGCTTTGTGAAAGTCCAATTAAGCTTCTTGATCTATCTCTATAGATCTTGATGCCCAATATATAAGCAGCTACACCGAGGTCTTTCATTGAAAAATTCATATTCAAGTATCCTTTTATGCTATCCAGAAATTCTATATCATTTCCAATAAACAATATGTCATCCTCATATAATATTAGAAATGCTACAGAGCTCCCACTCACTTTCTTGTAAATACAGGCTTCTCCAAAAGTCTGTATAAAACCATATGCTTTGATCACACTATCAAAGTGTATATTCCAACTCGAGAGGCTTGCACCAGTCCATAAATGGATTCTTGGAGCCTGCACACTTTATTAGCACCTTTAGGATCGAAAATACCTTCTATTTGCATCATATACAACTCTTCTTTAAGAAATCCATTAAGGAATGCAGTTTTGACATCCATTTGCCAAATTTCATAATAATAAAATCGGCAATTGCTAACATGATTTAGACAGACTTATGCATCGCTATGGGTGAGAAGGTCTCATCGTAGTCAACTTTTGAACTTGTCGAAAACCTTTCACAACAAGTCGAGGTTTGTAGACCGTAATATTACCGTCGGCGTCAGTCTTCTTCTTGAAGATCCATTTATTTTCTATGGCTTGCCGATCATCGGGCAAGTCAACTAAAGTCCACACTTTGTTCTCATACATGGATCCCTTCTCGGATTTCATGGCCTCAAGCCATTTCGCGGAATCTGGGCTCATCATCGCTTCTTCATAGTTCGTAGGTTCGTCATGGTCTAGTAACATGACTTCCAGAACAGGATTACCGTACCACTCTGGTGCGGGACGTACTTTGGTTGACCTACGAGGTCCGGTAGTAACTTGATCTGAAGTTTCATGATCATCATCATTAGCTTCCTCACTAATTGGTGTAGGCATCCCTGGAACTGATTTCTGTGATGAACCACTCTCCAATTCGAGAGAAGGTACAACTACCTCATCAAGTTCTACTTTCCTCCCACTCACTTCTTTCGAGAGAAACTCCTTCTCTAGAAAGGATCCATTCTTAGAAACAAAAATCTTGCCTTTGGATCTATGATAGAAGGTGTACCCAACTGTTTCTTTTGGGTATCCTATGAAGACACACTTCTCCGATTTGGGTTCGAGCTTATCAGGCTGAAGCTTTTTCACATAAGCGTCGCAACCCCAAACTTTAAGAAATGACAGCTTAGGTTTCTTGCCAAACCACAGTTCATATGGTGTCGTCTCAACGGATTTAGATGGTGCCCTATTTAACGTGAATGCAGCTGTCTCTAAAGCATAACCAAAAAATGATAGTGGTAAATTGGTAACAGACATCATAGATCGCACCATATCTAATAAAGTACGATTACGACATTCGGACACACCATTACGCTGTGGTGTTCCAGGTGGCATGAGTTGCGAAACTATTCCACATTGTTTCAAATGAAAACCAAACTCGTAACTCAAATATTCGCCTCTGCGATCAGATCATAGAAACTTTATTTTCTTGTTACGATGATTTTCTACTTCACTTTGGAATTCTTTGAACTTTTCAAATGTTTCAGACTTCTGTTTCATTAAGTAGATATACCCATATCTGCTTAAATTATCTGAGAAGGTCAGAAAATAACGATACCCGCCGCGAGCCTCAACACTCATCTGACCGCATACATCAGTATGTATTATTTCCAATAAGTCAGTGGCTCGCTCCATTGTTCTGGAGAATGGAGTCTTAGTCATCTTGCCCATGAGGCATGGTTCGCAAGCATCAAGTGATTCCAAAAGCCCACCTGCATGGAGTTTCTTCATGCGCTTTACACCAATATGACCTAAACGGCAGTGCCACAAATATGTTGCACTATCATTTTTAACTTTGCATCTTTTGGCATCAATATTATGAATATGTGTATCACTACGATCAATATTCAACAAAAATATACCACTCATCAAGGGTGCATGACCACAAAAGATATTACTCATATAAATAGAACAACCATTATTCTCTGATTTGAATGAATAACCGTCTCGCATCAAACAAGATCCAGATATAATGTTCATGCTCAACGCTGGCACCAACTAACAATTATTCAGGTCTAAAACTAATCCCGAAGGTAGATGTAGAGGTAGCGTGCCGACGGCGATCACATCGACCTTGGAACCATTTCCGACGCGCATCGTCACCTCGTCCTTAGCCAATCTTCGTTTCATATGTAGCCCCTGTTTCGAGTTGCAAATATGAGCAACAGAACCAGTATGCCTTATGTTCTTATGTGTTGAAATCATAGTTAATAGCCCAATATGCCTTATGTTCTAGTTCGAGAGGTAAGTGACATGCTTTTCCATAAACCATTTTATACGGAGACATACCCATAGGATTTTTATATGCAGTTCTATAGGCCCATAATGCATCATCAAGTTTCTTGGACCAATTCTTTCTAGATCTATTAACATTCTTTTGCAAAATTAATTTGAGTTCTCTGTTACTAAATTCTACTTGACCACTAGATTGTGGGTGATAGGGGGATGCATTTCTATGATTAACATCATACTTGGCAAGCATCTATGACGCCCTCGATTCAATCGTACACTAATCATGCACGCAAATGTGTACGATCAAGATCAAGGACTCACGGGAAGATATCACAACACAACTCTACAAATAAAATAAGTCATACAAGCATCATAATACAAGCCGAGGGCCTCGAGGGCTCGAATACAAGTGCTCGATCATAGGCAGTCGCGGAAGCAACAATATCTGATCTGAGACATAAGTTAAACAAGTTTGCCTTAAGAAGGCTAGCACAAACTGGGATCAGATCGAAGAGGAGCAGGCCTCCTGCTGGGATCCTCCTAGGTTACTCTGGTCGTCATCGCCGAGCTGCTGCGTAGTAGTAGGCGCCTCGCAGTAGTAGTCGTCATAGGCGCGCGTCGCTCCTGGGCTCCATCGTGCGATTGCAGCAATCGAGTAGAGATAGGGAAAAGGGGAACAAGGCAACCGTGAGTACTCATCCAAAGTACTACGCAAGCAAGGAGCTACACTTGCATATGCATGGATATATGTGTAAAGGCCATATCAATGGGTGAGCTGCAGAATGCGAGAATAAGAGGGGATAGCTAGTCTTAACGAAGACTACGCACGGACACCTGCCTTACAACAGGTAGGAGGGACAAGCGGAAGTCCTCCAAGTAACATCATATAGCAATAATCCTACCCGGCAATCCCTGCTCATAACCACGAGCGAGAGCGACCACCGTTGTATCGGCACTTGGAAGGGTGTGTTTTATCAAGTATCCGGTTCTAGTTGTCATAAGCTCAAGGTACAACTCCAAGTCGCCCACATTATCGAAGATCACGGCTATCCGAATAGATTAACTTCCTGCAGGGTGCACCATCTTACCAAAGACGCTTGATCCCATTTGGCGGACACACTTTCTGGGTCATGCCCGGCCGCGGAAGATCAACACGTCGCAGCCCCACCTAGGCACAACAGAGAGGACAACACGCGGTCTAAACCTAAGCGCCGCAGGGTGCGGGCCCATCGCCTCGAGCACACACCTGCGACGTCTGTGACGCGCCCGGCAGACCTAGCCCAGCAGCGTTCAGTCCAATCCGGTAGCGCCGCTCGTCGCCGACGTCTGAAGTGCCGGTGATACCACGACGCGGGATACCCATAACTACTCCAGCGTAGATGGTTAGTGCGTATAAGCTCGTAGCCGACCCAGATCAAATACCAAGATCTCGTTAAGCGTGTTAAGTAACCGCGAGCGCCGAAGAGGCCAGGCCCACCTCTCTCCTAAGCGGTCTCAACCTGCCCTGCCGCTCCGCCTCAAAGATCCACTCATGGTGCTCCATCGGCCGACCGACTTTAGTCTCCACATGTATCATGTATAGGTATATAGTATATACCGTGATCAACTCCCAGTGATCACGGCCCGATATATATAGCACGCGCAGGCGGACAAGTATGAAGGGCCCAGATTAATGTACTAGCATCCTATACTAAGCATATAGGATTGCGGTAAGGTAACAAATGGTTACAAGGACAAAGCTATGCAGCAAGTATAGGAGTATCTCGAAAATAGTAACATGCTATGCTACTCTAATGCAAGCAGTATAGAGAATAGTAAGCGATATCTGGTGATCAAGGGGGCTTGCCTGGTTGCTCTGGCAAGAGAGAGGGTCGTCAACACCGTAGTCGAGGCGCCACCGCAGCGGCGTCGGTCTCGTAGTCTACCGGAGAGAAGAGGGGGAAGAAACAATGAATACAAGTAAACATATGCATATCGATGCATGACATGTCAAGAAGCGATGCTAGGCGTGCCCTAACGTGGTATGAGGGGGTACTGGTTAGGGGGGGAAAACATCCGGGAAGTTTTCCCGGTTCCGGACGTCAGTCAGACAAATGAACCGGAGAGGAAAGTTTGCAGGTTCGATAGGTTAGGGGTGTGTGGTGGACGAACGGACTGCGTATCCGGATTCGTCTCGTCGTTCTGAGCAACTTTCATGTTGAAATTATTTTAATCCGGATTACGGATTAAAAGATATGATTTTTAAAAGATTTTATTAATTTCTGGAATTTAATTAATTATTTAATTAATTTCGAAAAAGCATTTATGACATCAACATGATGTCATCTTCGACATCAAGATCAACAGGTTGACTGAGTCAACCTGACAGTGGGTCCGCATGTCATTCTCTAATATCTAATTAACCTAATCAAAGTTAATTAACATTAATTAATTAGGTTAATTAGTGATTAGGTTAATTAATCAGAATTAATTAGATTAATTAATTACTTAATTAATTAATTAATTAATTAATTAATTAGTTAATTAGTTTTAATTCATTTTCATTTTATTTTTATCCCTGTTTAAATTAAAAAACGTCCGTGTGTGTGGGGGGTGGGGTCCCATGTCATTGGCCCCAGGGGCAACGGCAAGCAAGGCTGGTGTGGCAGGTATGGCTCAACCCGAGGCCAACGGGATCGGGCGCCGAGGCCAAGACGGCGAGGGGTCAGCAGCCACGCGCTGACCAAGCAAGCGGTGAAGCGTGGCAGGCGAGGCGACGGAGTGGTGGGGGTTCGGGCCCCGACGGTGGGGAAAGAACGTGCACTGGGGGCCTGGGGCCGAGCGACGGGCGCGAGGGGAGGAGGGGGCTCATGTCATGTGGCGAAGCGGTGCGGGGAGCCGCGACGGGAGGTCGTCGGACGGGCCGAGGGGGGTTCGGCGGCCGGGGGGGAAGGGCGAGGGTGGCGCGCAAGACACCGGGCACGGGAAGGGCAGCCGCAGCGGCTGGCGCGAGGTGTGTGACCGTGGTATGACCGAGCGGGAGGAGGGGGGGAGGCGCGCGGTGGCCGCTGGTGGCGGAGCTGCCGTCGTCGGGGGGGAAGAGGGGGAATCGGCGAGCTCACCGAGCGCGTGGGGTCTAAGGAGCGGGCGCGATGGAGGTCGACGGTGACCGGCGAGGAGGGGGTGGGGTAGCGTCTTGGCGTGACGGGAGGGCGGGGGCCGATCCGCGGCGGCGAGTGCTCGCGCTGGGGGCGACGGAGGAAGAGGGACCCCAGCGGTGGCGAGGAGGAGGAGGGGTCCGGCGGTGGGGCGGGCGGGGGCTGACAGGTGGTATGGCGATGGGCCTCGCCCGATCTGGATCGGGCGAGGCAGGGGAGAGGGGGGGTGGGGGCGTGGGAGAGAGGGCGGCTAGGGTTTGCAGCGGGGGTGAGGGGTTAAGGGTCGGGATGGGTGGGCCGCCTGTGGGGGGAATGGGCCGAGGGGCGAGGGGGGGGGGGTGGCTGGGCCAGGGGGTTTTGCCTCCCCCTCTTTTCTTGTTTTTTTTTTCTTTTCTTTTCCTTTTCCTTTTCTGATTTTAGTTTATTTAAAATGCCAAAGCATTTTACCAAAATTAGTGCACCCCACCATAATTAGGTTAGCTATTTTAGACAACCCCCGAACATTTTTAGTCTTTGTTTTGAAACCTTTTATCTTTGCTTTTGTTTTGATTTTTGTTTTAGGCCGGGTTCAAATCAAAGATAGGTTTGGCACAGTAACCGGGGTGATTACTGTTCATTAATCATCCGGGTGTTACAAATCTCCTCCACTACAAGAAATCTCGCCCCGAGATTTAGGAGGTAGAAGGAAAGAGTGCGGGTATTCATCTCAAGACGATCCTCGCGTTCCTGTGTGGCTTCATCTTTGAGTGATTCACCATGGACTTTGAGGAACTTGATCGCCTTCCGGCGTGTGCGGCGCTCAGCTTGGTCGAGAATACGGACGGATGCTCTTTATAGGAGAGGTCCTGTTGCAATTCGAGCACTTCATGGTCCACTGCTCGGATTGGGTCCTTGAAGCAGCGTCGGAGTTGGGACACGTGGAACACATCGTGAACATGAGAAAGGTTCGACGGAAGCTCCAGTTGATAAGCCACTTTTCCACGCCTTTCCAGAATAGTGAAAGGGCCAATATAGCGAGGCGCTAACTTGCCCTTGATCCCGAAGCGGTGAGCACCCTTCATTGGTGTAACGCGAAGATAGGCCTTTTCGCCAGGTTGATAGACCATGTCTTTGTGATGACGGTCATAATTACTCTTTTGACGCGACTGAGCAGTCTTGAGATTCTCGCGAATAATGCGGACTTGTTCTTCGGCATGTTGGATAATATCCGGACCGAAGAGTGGACGTTCCCGATTTCGACCAGTTCGGAGGGTTCGCACTTTCGCCCATATAACACTTCAAGGGGGCCATCTTCGACTAGCTTGATAGCTATTATTATAAGAGAACTCAGCATACGGGAGAGATTCCTCCCATTTCTTGCGAATGAGACGACACAAGCTCAAGCATGTCTTCGAGAATTTGGTTGACACGCTCAACTTGCCCTTGAGATCATGGATGAAACGCAGATTGAAAGATAAATGAGTCCCCATAGCTTGAAAACTTGCCCGTAATCTTGAAGTGAATAAGCTGCCACGGTCCGAATCGATAACCGGTGGAATACCGTGAAGTGAAACAATTCGACATATAGAGCGTTGCAAGCTGGCTACCAAAGTGATCGTTTTTTGACCGCGGAAGATGTGCAACTTTAGAAAGCGGTCAATGACGACAAGAATAGCATCATTACCTTTCTGCGATTTGGGAAATCCAAAGGACGAAGTCCATTTCAACATGGTCCCATTTCCATTCGGGAATAGAGATAGGTTGCAGAGTTCCAAGAGGCCTTTGATGTTCTGCTTTGATACGACGGCAAACGTCACACTCGTAAAACATAGCGAGCAATGTCCCGCTTCATATTAGACCACGGAATCTCGATTTAATGTCTTGATACATCTTTGTACTACCGGGATGGATACATAGAGGCGTATCATGAGCTTCTTTCATAACCTTTCGAGTCATATTCAGGTTTTCCTTCTTACACGGCACCACTAGGCGGCCTTTGAAGTACAAGGCGCCATCATCGGCAATAGTGAAGGACGAGGATTTCCTTTCTTGATGTCTTGTTTAATCTTGTAGACTTGAGTCAAATCCTGCATTGTCTTTATGGTGCCCACGAGATCGGGTTCAACAGCCAGGTATAGAGGGAACCTGGGGAACAACACGGAGATTCATCTTTGGAACTCCGGAGGAGGGGAGCGAGTGCACCGGAGGAACAATATGGAGGTTCAGCTTTTCAATTCTTCAACAAGTGGGGCTGAACATGGTGAACTCAAGGTGGTTGCAGAAGACTTATGCTCAAGGCATCAGCCATTACATTAGCCTTGCTCGGCGATAGGAAATACCCAAATCAAAGTCTGCAATCGTCTCCATCCATCTCTGCCGACGGAGGTTCAGGTCTGGCTGAGTAAGCAGATACTTCAGACTTTGGTGGTCGGTGAAGATCTCACAACGATTACCGAGAAGGTAATGTCGCCAACGCTTTAGTGCATGTATGACAGCAAAGAAGTTCGAGGTCGTGAACTGGGTAGTTCTCTTCGTGAGGGCGCAATTGTCGAGAGGCATAAGCAACTACCTTGCGCTCTTGCATTAGGACACCGCCTAAACCTTGACGAGATGCGTCGCGATAAATGACGAAGTCCTTCTTAGTATCGGAGGAGCTAGCCTTTGGGGCGAAGTCAACTTGTCTTTGAGTGCCCGGAAACTTTCCCGACACTTATCATCCATTGAATTTGACGCCTTATGCAACAAAGTTAGTCGAGGCTCGACAATCTTGGAGAAGTTCTCGATTTAATCGACGGCAATAGTCAAGTAGACCGAGAAAACTTCGACTTGCTTAACGCTCTTGGAGGAGTCCAATCGAGAATAGCCTAAACTCTTTCGGGGTTGACGGCAATACCATCCTTAGAAATGACATGCCCAAGATAGGTTACTTCGGAAGCCGAATTCACATTTGGAGAACTTGGCATAGAGTTGATGCTCTCGTAGCTTTTCCAAAGACAAGACGAAGATGTTCAGATGTTCTTTTTCATTCTTGAAAAGATCAGGATATCATCCAGATAAACCACCACTTAACTTGTCGAGGTAATCCATGAATATATAGTTCATCAAAGCGAGAGAAGGTGGCTGGAGCATTGGTTGCCGAAGACATGACGATGTACTCGTAAGAACCATAACGAGTCATTAAAGCGGTCTTGGGGATATCCTCCTCACGAACACGGATCTGGTGGTAACCCAACCTCAAGTCGAAGTTTCGAGAACACCGACGAACCAGCCAGTTGATCATAAAGATCATTGATCCGAGGAAGAGGATACTTATTCGAATGGTAGCTTGATTTATAGGACGGTAGTCTTGGACCAATCGGTTTGTCCCATCCTTCTTCTTGACAAAGAGAGAAGGTGCTCCCCAAGGTGAGCAACTTGGGCGAATGAAGCCGCTTTGAAGAGATTTGTCGATTTCCTCCTTTAGCTCAAGGATTTCATGCGCGGCATCTTCTAGGGTCGCTGGCTATAGGAGTGGTGCTCGGTTTCAAGTCGATGACGAATTCGACAGCTCTAGCAGTGGGGAATCCTGGAAGTTCTTCAGAAAGACGCCTTGGAAATCGCAAACGCAGTGAATGTTTTCAATTCCCTTGAGGGTGCGGCGTTCAATGCATTCAATGCATAGAGCCTTGCCTCGCATCTTGAACCGCATTTAGCATTGTAGCTTACTATTTCATCGAAGGGTGTAGCAGATGGACGGTCTTAGTGGCGCAAACGATTGACGCCAGATGCGCTTTCAACTAATCCATCCCCAAAATGAGGTCGATGTTAGACGCCTTGAGGATAATGGGGAGGCATAGAATTCCAGCCCTTCGATTTCCACGGGACGCCGATGCCAACCATGGAGGTTTGACATTGTCCCAATGGGGTTTTTACCACTACCAAGAGTTCATCTCTTCACACTTAACGTCGTGCTTGTATGCAAAGTCTTCGAGACATGAATGAATGCGATGCTCTGAATCGAATAAAACAGATGCAGTACTGAATTTACGAGGAGTGTACCCATCACAGAGCAGGCTGGTCTTGAGCTTCGCTCGGATCAACGTGGTTGGCCTGAGCTTGCCCATAAGACTTGGCGGTGTTGTTATGGTCCGGTGTTTCCACGGCCAGCTGCTGGAAGGGCCAGTTGATTCTGGTTCTGGTTGCATTCTCTAGCACGGTGCCCTGGTTGTCCGCACCTGAAGCATAAGCCATTATTGGGAGTGGGAACAGGAGCTTGGGGTGGTGGAGCTGGAAGCTTCGGCTGCTTAGTTGTAGGCAGACGAGGTGTAGCATAGTTCTGCTTTGAAGCAGGTGCATTCGGCTGGTACATGCTGTTGGGAATCCATATCTTGCGCTTCTGCGAGGACGGGCCCGAAGATGAGCCCGTGTCACGGTTGCGCCTGTTAGAGCTCTGGTATTCCTGCAGACCAGTTTCGACATTGATAGCTTTGTTCACCAAGGTGGCGAAATCAGCAAAGTCGTGCACTAGAAGTGCGAGCTTGATGTCAGCTTGAAGACCGTCACGGAACTTCTCTTGTCTGCGTGCATCGCTTGAATATCCTCTTCAAAGATAGCGAGACAAGTCCAAGAACTCTCGCCGATAAGCTTCGACAGTCTTGTTGCCTTGGGTGAGGTTATGAACTCACGCTTCTTCCGGTCCATGACCCTTGAGGGATGAAGCGGGCACGGAAGGCGGCTCGGAAGTCCGCCAGTGATGAGTGTTCCAAGCGGCAAAGTACGCGCGGTGGCTGTCCCACCATTGAGCTGGGTCCCTTCAGAAGAAGGAAGCAAAGGTGACATAGCTGGCAGGGCTACATCAGCAGACTCCATCTCATAGGTGATGTCACGGAGCTACCATCAAGATCCAAAGTGGCTGGGTTGAGCTGCGGTACACGATGGGGTTCAGTATGAAATCCTGCAGAGTTGTTCCGTTTGGGTGCTGGTTCATATTGGGGCGAGGAACGAGCCATCATGTTCTCCATGAATTGGCGATTCATCTCGAGCTGTTGGATCATACCAGCCATGTACTCAAAGCGGTGGTGGGAAGTTGGCACCACGACCACGACCTGCTGGCCTAACCATCCTGCTAATATATAACAGGTAGGTCAAGAATTGAGAAACCAAGCAGAGACAGAATCATTCAGATGAAACATGCATAATGAAAGTAAAGATGATGGGAACTACATAGTAGTTGGCATATCTTACAAAAGGAATCATGCATAGAGTCCGATACATAGAGTCCAGCACATAGACTACTACATCATAGGCGGCACGCAGGCTCGCGACGAATACATCAAACACTAACAAGCAAGTCTACATCAGTCCCACGCGGTACTGCGGAGGTAGCTGTAGCCTGAAAGCTGATAGTGCGGCAGCGGATAGTCCTCCACGCTGACACTGGGGCCGCGGATACTCGGTGCTGAATCCGACGCCCGGTGGCGAAAAGGACCAAGCGCGGAGAGTAGCCTCCCACGCCCGCCAACCGACACCACGGGGCATCACGGTCCTGGCTGGGTAGATCGCAGAACGCGCAGCTCTCCGGATCGGACAAAGGGTGCATCAGCGTCGAGCACGGTAGAGGTGCCGACGGGTGATGTACAACTCGTGGCGAAGAGCTCGGTTAGCTCGATCCAGCCCATCGCATGCGTAACAAAGTTCGATGGTGGAAGGGCTCTCTGGTGACGATGGTGTAGGCAGCAGTGTAGTAACCTCCTCACCAACATCGACGCGATAGCAATGTGCCTCAAGGGGAGGTGTCCAACTCTCAATACTCGCACGAAGACGTGTCAAAGCAGCATAAGCAGCATCGTGGACTGCCATATCGATAGTCACTCCAACACCATGTGCGTGTGCAGACAAGAGTGGACTCATACTCCGAGAGTAGAGGTGGACGATGGCGCTGCATCGCTCCCGGTTATAGTCCTGGTACTCCTCATAGACGGTGTACTCAGGGTGCCAGCGATAACCCAGATAGGTCATCATCTCGGCTAGCACCGCAGGTGATCCCGAGGCACCAATGGACGTCGTGTGGCGCACGACCTGCCTCGTGAGTTCCATCTGAACAAAGACGTTTCAAAGGAGTCAAATGACAGTGTGGAAATTGCTCAAATACAATTCCAAAACAACTTAGGCTATATCCAACTTTGGGGTGAATGCGGTCACGGGATCCTAGTGATAGTTAGTAAAATCGTTTTAACCCGAGTAGAAGAGAGTTCAGAGTCCCGAGTAAAGGTTGAGGAGTAAAAGATCCTAGTACCACCCGATGGCGACGTGGGCCCGTAAGGCACACAGCCAAGTTAGTAAAAGTTTTGCAATGTCTAGACTCGACTTCGCCAAGGAGTTGGAAGGGGATTCCTACAGCAATCGGCTCGATACCAATCTCAGACGCCCTCGATTCAATCGTACACTAATCATGCACGCAAATGTGTACGATCAAGATCAAGGACTCACGGAAGATATCACAACACAACTCTACAAATAAAATAAGTCATACAAGCATCATAATACAAGCCGGGGCCTCGAGGGCTCGAATACAAGTGCTCGATCATAGACGAAGTCAGCGGAAGCAACAATATCTGAGTACGACATAAGTTAAACAAGTTTGCCTTAAGAAGGCTAGCACAAACCGGGATACAGATCGAAGAGGAGCAGGCCTCCCGCCTCGATCCTCCTAGGTTACTCGGTGTAGTCATCGGCGGGCTGCACGTAGTAGTAGGCGCCTCCAGTAGTAGTCGCCATAGGCGGCGGCGCTCGCTCTGGGCTCCATCGTCTAATTGCAGCAATCGAGTAGAGATAGGGAAAAGGGGAACAAGGCAATCGTGAGTACTCATCCAAAGTACTCGCAAGCAAGGAGCTACACTACATATGCATGGATATATGTGTAAAGGCCATATCGGTGGACTGAGCTCGCAGAATGCCGTAATAAGAGGGGATAGCTAGTCTTAACAAAGACTGCGCTTCGACACCCGCCTTACAAATGTAGGAGGGACAAACGGAAGTCCTCCAAGTAACATCATATAGCAATAATCCTACCCGCAATCCTCGCTCATAACCCCGAGCGAGAGCGACCACCGTTGTATCCGCACTTGGAAGGGTGTGTTTTATCAAGTATCCGGTTCTAGTTGTCATAAGCTCAAGGTACAACTCCAAGTCGCCCTGTTATCAAGATCACGGCTATCCGAATAGATTAACTTCCTGCAGGGTGCACCATCTTACCCAAAGACGCTTGATCCCATTTGGCCGGACACACTTTCTGGGTCATGCCCGCCGCGGAAGATCAACACGCCGCAGCCCCACCTAGGCACAACAGAGGCCAACACGCCGGTCTAAACCTAAGCCGCAGGGTCCGGGCCCATCGCCTGAGCACACCAAGACGCTATGCGACGTGGCCGAAGCGCATCTAGCCCAGAAAGCGTCCAGTCCAATCCGGCAAGCGCCGCTCCGTCGCCGACGCCTCAAGTACTTGGCTGATACCACGACGCCAGATACCCATAACTACTCCCCCGTAGATGGTTAGTGCGTATAAGCTCAGAGCCGACCCAGATCAAATACCAAGATCTCGTTAAGCGTGTTAAGTAATCATGAACGCCCGAAGGCAGGCCAGCCCACCTCTCTCCTAGGCGGTCTCAACCTGCCGCCGCTCCGCCTCAAAGATCCACTCGCGGGTGCTCCATCACCGACCGACTTTAGTCTCCACATGTATCATGTATAGGTATATAGTATATACCGTGATCAACTCCCGAGTGATCACGGCCCGATAGTATAGCACGGCACGGACAAGTATGAAGGGCCACAGATGAATGTACTAGCATCCTATACTAAGCATATAGGATTGCGGTAAGGTAACAATGGTTACAAGGACAGCCTATGCAGCAAAGATAGGAGTATCTCAAAACAGTAATATGCTATGCTACTCTAATGCAAGCACTATAGAGAAGAGTAGGCGATATCCGTGATCAAGGGGGCTTGCATGGTTGCTCTGCAAGAGAGAGGGTCGCCAACACCGTAGTCGAACCTGCCACCGCAGGCTTGGTCGGTCTCGTAGTCTACCGGAGAGAAGAGGGGAAGAAACAATGAATACGAGTAAACAGATGCATATCGATGCATGACATGTCAAGAAGCGATGCTAGGCGTGCCCTAACGTGGTATGAGGGGTATGGTTAGGGGGAAAACATCAGGAAGTTTTCCTGGTCCGGACGTCTGTCGATGATGAACCGAGAGGAAAGTTTGCAGGTTCGATAGGTTAGGGTGTGTGGTGGACGAACGGATCTGCGATCCGGATTCGCCTCGCTGCTCGAGCAACTTTCATGTTGAAATTATTTTAATCCGGATTACGGATTAAAAGATATGATTTTAAAAGATTTTATTAATTTCTGGAATTTAATTAATTATTTAATTAATTTCAAATGCATTTATGATATCAAGATGATGTCATCTTCGACATCAATATCAACAGGGTTGACTGAGTCAACCCCGACTGTGTGGGTCCCGCATGTCATTCTCTAATATCTAATTAACCTAATCAAAGTTAATTAACATTAATTAATTAGGTTAATTAGTGATTAGGTTAATTAATCGTAACTAATTAGATTAATTAATTAGTTAATTAGTTTTAATTCATTTTCATTTTATTTTTATCCCCTGCTTAAATTAAAAAACGTCCCGTGTGTGGGGGGTGGGGCCCCATGTCATTGGCCCCAGGGGCAACGGCAAGCAGGCGTGATGGGCAGGTGGCGGGCTCAACCCGAGGCCAACGGGGACCGGGCGCCGAGGCCAAGACGGCGCCGGGGGGCAGAGCCACGCGCGACGGCCGGCGGGCGAAGCGGCGCCAGGCGAGGCGACGGAGGTGTGGGGGTTCGGGCCTCGACGGGTGGGGGAAGAACGTAGCATGGGGGCCCGGGGCCGAGCGACGGGCGCGAGGGAGGGAGGGGCTCGCGTCGCGGGCGAAGCGGTCGGCGGGAGCCGCGACGGGAGGTCGCTTGACGGGCCGAGGGGGGGGGGTCGGGCGGCCGGGGGGGGGCGCCGGCGAGGGTGGCGCGCACACCGGGCACGGGAAGGGCAGCCGCAGCTGCGGTCGGCGCGAAGTGCGACTGCGGGGCGCGACCGAAAGCAGGAGGAGGGGGGGAGGGTGCGGTGGCCGCTGGTGGCCGGAGCTCGCCGACGGGGGGAAGAGGGGGAACTGGGAATCGGCGAGCTCACCGAGCGCCGTGGGGTCTAAGGGAGCGGGCGCGGTGGAGGTCGACGGTGACCGGCGAGGAGGCGGGTGGGGTAGCGTGCGCTGGCGACGGGGAGGGCGGGGGCCGATGAATCAAGAGTAGGCCTCACGATCTGCAGGAATTTCTTTGAAAGGCAAGAGTAGGTCACCTCACGGTCCGCCTCCCAGATCTTAAGATCCGCCGAACGATTGTATTTTTTTTCTTGTTGTTGCGAGGAACTGGGTTTTGATCTGGATCCGGTGGCGTTGCGGTGTGACCTCACGGAGCACGGTGAAGCTGATGCACGAGAAGACCAAGGTGAGGCTTCACTCACACGACGTGGCCTCACGGCTCTGGCAGCGCCAGCAGTCCGTCACCGGATTTCAAATCGACGACTCCAATAGCTACCGGGTGGGTGCCTCTCCATCTCTTACGGTTTCATTTGGCGCAATTGCCGACATCTTCCAAGTTCATGTGAAACCATGGTTTTAAATTGATCAAGCCAGCGTTGGCTCTTCGCTCAGAGTGCAAATGCTGTACCGCATTGATTGAAATCGAGTGCGGTGTGCATGATGTCATATCAAAGAAACAGATGAATGGTATAGAGAATGACAAACATTGTAAGGTCCGGATGGAGAAAAACGAATTATTAGGCATCAGCTGTTCACCTGCCACTTACATTGTCCAAATCATAAATTTTCTCACTTCGCTTTGTTGGATAATTATATGTAGCTATCCAATCTGAAATCTCAATAAATAGATGGATAAATCACAACAGTAGCATGATGAAACTCCCAACACCGATAATCGCAATATCGCTAGTTTTTTCATTCACAAACCCAAAATCCCAACCTAATGATATTTTGTGGCTAAAGAATTGGCAGTTAACTGTGATATTAATATGATTTGTCTTTCATGTAGTCTGATTTTCCACCCTGAAGTAGGCAGGGTTAGAAGATGTTGTTCAACATCTAGGCTTGACTTTGCTTGTATTCCTGCAGATCGTGAGGCCTACTCTTGATTCATCAGCCTCTTTCAGAAATTTTATGCCCCAAGACAATGCCTTCATTAACCATAAATTGGCACTTTTCCCAATTCAAGACAAGATTAGTTTCTTCACATCTCTGCAAAACTCGATCAAGGTTGCTCAAGCAATCATCAAAAGAGGATCCATAAACGGAGAAATCGTCCATGAAAACCTCACAAATCTTTTCACAAAAGTCAGAGAATATAGCCATCATGCATCTTTGAAAGGTAGCACGTGCATTACATAAACCAAAAGGCATACGTCTATAAGCAAAAGTACCGAAAGGGCAAGTAAAAGTGGTCTTAGCTTGATCATCAGCTAACATAGGTATTTGAGAGAAACCGGAATAACCATCTAGAAAGCAAAAAATGTGTGTGTTTAGATAATCTTTCTAGCATTTGATCAATAAAAGATAAGGAGTAATGATCTTTTTTAGTAGCCTTATTTAATTTGCGGAAATCAATTACCATCCTATAACCTGTAATAATTCTTTGTGGAATCAATTCATCTTTGTCATTAGGAACGACAGTAATACCTCCCTTCTTAGGGACACAATGGACAGGACTTACCCACTGACTATCAGCAACGAGATAAATTATACCTGCCTCAAGGAGATTTAGTATTTCCTTTATTACCACTTCTTTCATCTTAGGATTCAGCTGTCGTTGGTGATCAATAACTGGTTTGGCATCTTTCTCCAAATTTATTTTGTGTTGGCATAGAGTGGGACTAATGGCCTTAAGATGATCAAGAGTATATCCAATAGCAGCACGGTGCTTCTTCAGAGTTTTCAATAATTTTTCGTCCTCCTTCTCTGGAAGGTTAGCACTAATAATAACAGGATATATCTTCTTTTCATCAAGATAAGCATATTTGAGAGTATCGGGCAATGGTTTAAGCTCAAACACGGGATCACCCTTCGGTGGAGGAGGATCCCCTAGGATTTCAACAGGAAAGTTGTGTTTCAGAATAGGTCCCTGTTTAAAGAACACTTCATCTATTTCCCTTCTTTCATTAATAAACATATCATTTTCATTGTCTAGCAAATATTGTTCTAAAGGATCACTAGGAGGTACGGCAATAGAAGCAAGACCAATAATTTCATCTTTACTAGGCAATTCCTCTTCACGGTGTTGTTTACGAAATTTAGAAAAGTTAAACTCATGAGACATATCACCTAGACCAATGGTAACAACATATTTTTCGCAGTCTATCTTAGCATTAACAGTGTTTAAGAAGGGTCTACCAAATATAATGGGACAAAAGCTATCTTGTGGGGAACCAAGAACAAGAAAATCAGCAGGATATTTAGTTTTCCCACACAAGACTTCAACATCTCTAACAATTCCAATTGGTGATATAGTATCTCTATTGGCAAGCTTAATGGTAACATCAATTTCTTCTAACTCAGTAGGTGCAATATCATGCATAATTTGTTTTGTATAAGTCGATAGGTATTGCACTAGCACTAGCACCCATGTCACATAAGCCATGATAACAATGATCTCCTATTTTAACAGAAATAACAGGCATGCCTACCACAAGTCTATGTTTATCTTTAGCACTAGGTTTAGCAATTCTAGCAGTCTCATCACAGAAATAAATAACATGCCCATCAATATTATCAGCCAAGAGATCTTTAACAATAGCAATATTAGGTTCAACTTTAACTTGCTTAGGAGGTGTATAAGTTCTAATATTGCTTTTACGAACCACAGTTGAAGCTTTAGCATGATCCTTTATTCTAACAGGGAAAGGTGGTTTCTCAACATAAGCAGTAGGAATAATAGGATCATTATAAGTGATAGTCTTTGCTTCAACTTTAATAGGTGCAACTACTTTTACTTCTATGGTAGGATGATATTTAAACCACTTCTCCTTAGGGAGATCAACATGAGTAGCAAAGGATTCACAGAAAGAAGCTACTATCTCAGAGTCAAGTCCATATTTATTGCTAAATTTACGGAAAACATCGGTATCCATAAAAGATTTAACACAATCAAACTTAGGTGTTATACCTGACTCCTTACCTTCGTCGAGGTCCCAATCTTCAGAGTTACGTTTAATTCTTTCCAATAAATTCCATTTGAATTCAATAGTCTTCGTCATAAAAGAACCAGTACAAGAAGTATCGAGCATGGTGCGATTGTTGTCAGAAAGCCGAGCATAAAAATTTTGAATAATCATTTATCTTGAGAGCTCATGATTGGGGCATGAATATAACATTGACTTAAGCCTCCCCCAAGCTTGAGCGATGCTTTCTCCTTTGCGAGGCCAAAAATTATATATATATAATTACGATCACGATGAACAAGATGCATAGGATAAAACTTTTGATGAAATTCCAATTTCAATCGTTTGTAGTTCCATGATCCCATATCATCACATAGCCTATACCATGTCAATGCATCTTCCTTCAAAGATAAAGGGAAGACCTTCTTCTTGATAACATCATCAGGCATACCTGCAAGCTTAAATGATCCACAAACTTCATCCACATAGATTAGCTGCTCATCAGGATATAATGTTCCGTCTCCTGCAAAAGGATTAGCTAGCAGTTTTTCTATCATACCCGAAGGAATTTCAAAGTAGACATTTTTATTTTCAGTAGGTTCAGTAGGTTGAGGAGCAACTCTTTGCTCTACAAGTGACAGTAAATTTCAGCACACTATATAAATTTTTCCTTACCAAATTCCACAAACCAAAGGCGCTTCACTCCCGCAACGGCGCCTTTAAAAGAGTCTTGATGACCCACAAGTGTAGGGGATCTATCGTAGTCCTTTCGATAAGTAAGAGTGTCGAACCCAACGAGGAGCAGAAGGAAATGATAAGCGGTTTTCAGCAAGGTATTCTCTGCAAGCACTGAAATTATAGGTAACAGATAGTTTTGTGATAAGATAATTTGTAACGAGCAACAAGTAAGAAATGTAAATAAAGTGCAGAAAGGTGTCCCAATCCTTTTTGTGGCAAAGGACAAGCCTGGACAATTTCCTATATAAAGAAAAGCGCTCCCGAGGACACATGAGAATTATCGTCAAGCTAGTTTTCATCACGTTCATATGATTCGCGTTCGGTACTTTGATAATTTGATATGTGGGTGGACCGGTGCTTGGGTGCTGTCCTTACTAGAACAAGCATCCCACTTATAATTAACTCCTATTGCAAGCATCCGCAACTACAAAAGAAGTATTAAGGTAAACCTAACCATAGCATGAAACATATCGATCCAAATCAGCCCCTTACGAAGCAACGCATAAACTAGGGTTTAAGCTTCTGTCACTCTACCAACCCATCGTCTACTTATTACTTCCCAATGCCTTCCTCTAGGCCCAAATAATGGTGAAGTGTCATGTATTCAACGTCCACATAACACCACCAGAGGAGAGACAACATACATCTCATCAAAATATCAAACGAATACCAAATTCACATGACTACTAATAGCAAGACTTCTCCCATGTCCTCAGGAAGAAACGTAACTACTCACAAAGCATATTCATGTTCATAATCAGAGGAGTATTAATATGCATATAGGATCTGAACATATGATCTTCCACCAAATAAACCAACTAGCATCAACTACATGGAGTAATCAACACTACTAGCAACCTACAGGTACCAATCTCAGACTTAGAGACAAGAATTGGATACAACAGACGAACTTGGGTTTGAGAGGAGATGGTCCTGGTGAAGATGTTGATGGAGATTGGCCCCCTCCCGGTGAGAGGCGTTGGTGATGACGATGGCGATGATTTCCCCCTCCCGGAGGGAAGTGTCCCCAGCAGAACAGCTCCGCCGGAGCCCTAGATTGGTTCCGCCAAGGTTTCGCCTCGTGGTGGCGGAGTCTCGTCCCGAAAGCTTGCTTATGATTTTTCTTCGGATGAAAGACTTCATATAGCAGAAGATGGGCACCGGAGGGCCACCAGGGGGCCCACCCTCGTGCCCAGGGTGTGGGTCCCCTATGGTATTTTCTTCGCTCAATATTTTTTATTATTTACAAAAATAACTTCCGTGAAGTTTCAGGACTTCGGAGTTGTGCGAATAGGTCTCTAATATTTGCTCCTTTTCTAGCCTGAATTCCATTGCCGCATTCTCCTCTTTATGTAAACCTTGTAAAATAAGAGATAATAGGCATAAGTACTGTGACATAATGTGTAATAACAGCCCATAATGCAATAAATATCAATATAAAAGCATGATGCAAAATGGACGTATCATCCCATTTGGGGCAGGTTTGGGGATATGCTTCTCACAAACCAGAGCTTCTCACAACAAGCCTGATGGTTTCAGTAGGGAACGTCCCACCTTTGGGGACAAAACAATATCCATTGCCTCTTATTGCTTCCAAAAAATTTCTCGTGTCAACAGAGAACAACAGAAGTGTTGTGTCAATTTTGGGGATTTTTCAGGGTTCGTTTGGACGTTTTTATGCATTAATTGAGTTTTCAATGCATTTATGTGCATGATTCAAATTTGAACTACATGCACATGCTCTAATGCATATAAATTGGTTGAAAATTCAAATTTGTGCCCTTGGTTGCATGCTTAGGTCCCATGCAAGAAATGGGAATGAATGTCAAACACCCTGCCACGGTCACTTGGCCGCAAACATTGAGATACCTGGCTTTTAAATTCTAGTAAATCCAAAGCTCGTCGGAGATTCATGAAACTTGGCATGCTATCATGGAGCGGCATCAACATGCCGTGGTAATTTTCTGTCCCATTTGGGGCAGGTTTGGGGATATGCTTCTCACAACAAGCCTGATGGTTTGGTAGGGAACGTCCCACCTTTGGGGACGAAACGATATCCATTGCCTCTTATTGCTTTCAAAACAATTCTCGTGTCAACATAGAACAATAAGAGTGTTGTGTCAATTTTTGGGATTTTTCGGGGTTCGTTTGGACATTTTTATGCAATAATTGAGTTTTCAATGCATTTATGTGCATAATGCAAATTTGAACTACATGCACATGCTCTAATGCATATAAATTGGTTGAAAAATCTAATCTGTGTCCTTGGGTGCATGCTTAGGTCCCATGCAAGAAATGGGAATGAATTTCAAACACCAGGGCACCATTGATTGCCGGCAAAACGTTGAGATACTTTGTTTTTAAATTCTAGTAAATCCAAAACTCGTCTGAAATTCATGAAACTTGGCATGCTATCATGGAATGGCACCCGACATGTTGTGGTAGTTTTCGTGTCCATTTTGAGGGAAGGCGCACTCGAATAACAGCCAACAAAGGCATTTGAAAAAATAGCTGCCACTTTAATATCTCAAATGTTTGTATAATTCAAATCGTGTGCGTTCTGTTAACCATTCACGTGATGACACGTGTCTTCGTTTTAATGGCTATAGGAGGTGCCGTGCGGACAGCTGCTTGACTTTGACTGAACGGGAGGCGTGCGACCGGAGTCCGGTGCGCAGGCTGACCGAGAGGCGTGCAAGTTGTCCTCCAATGCGTAGGCTCACCAGGAAGCATGCGAGTTGTACGCTGTGCAGGCTCACTGGGAAGCGAGCCCTTTGACTTCCATGGCCGCTCGCCTTCCTCTCCATTAATGGCGCCCGAGCCACTGTTTAATATGGGCGGCCTTACTGTTCGCCTCCCATTTCCCTCCCTCCTTAAGAGCTATGGTCTTTCCCCTTAAGTCGAGGGAAAATTCACAGCGTACGATTTGTGCATCCCTCCAACGCAAACGGTTGTTTTGGATGACCCGTGTGCAACCATGTACAAACTAAAAATCACTAGGAGTATCTAATTTTTTGCAACTAAAATTCAGTAATTAAGCAGAGATGGAGGCGAGGAGGCGTGTTTAGCCGGGCGTGCAACGGGCGGCGTGGCACTATTCTATTTGACAGGGGCGGCACAGTTCCCGATACAGCTTTAATGCAAGGGAGAGGGTGGCTGTTCCCGAAATGTTGAACGACCAATGATGCATCCTCCTTCAATTAGCATCGTGTGAATGCATAAGGGAAGTAATGGGAGGAGGACCGAAAGAGGCAAGACGATGTGAATGCAATGCAGTTTGCACACATATAAAGGCGCCCCTCCATTCCAATGCATCTACCACATCGTACACACCTAAGCATTTGCCTAAGCACCTACACTAATAAGCGCAACAGTGCTCACTCCAGACCCATGGCGGCAATGCGCACGAGCGGCCAGTGGCTATGCCAGATGGTCCACGATGCCGGCCTGCGGCATGGCACTGTGGATCGTCTCCAAACGGTGTTGGCGACCGGCTGGTGGATGGCTGCCGTCGACGCCAGCTACGACTCTCTGTTGGACCAGATGATCATTCGCACCACCAACAGGTTCACCGTCGTCAAGAAGCTCGTGAACGACATCGCCGTACTCCTCCAGCCCGCGCGCCCGGGCTCCTCATTGCCTGCCACCCTAATCGGCCTCCATGGTCGGAACCTCTTTCAAGCACGGGTGGCCCTGCGACTGCCCACCGACGCCACAAAGAATATCCACCTGGATGTCGCGCTCGCTGCGAGGCGCCTCGCCCTGCAAGAATCCGTCGACCTACACATCCATGTGTACGAGAAAATAGTGCACATAGGTATCTACAAGGCCGGTGAGGACGCTATGACGTTAGCCTTCTTCAGCCGGCTGGAAGCCTTGGATGCCTTTGCTGAGAAGCACCTTGACCTCGCGATGAAAGCCGTCGCTCCTTAGCCGCCGGTCGGTGGCCCGGCGCATTGAGTTGAGGAGGAGGAGGTCATACGTTGATGGATGCATCTTTCTTCTTGCCTCCTGTAACCACCACCGAGATCGCATCATCGTGGCCTTAATTTTATTATGCTATTGCAATCTCATTCCACCAATACAGTATATGTGCGATCCCTTTGCTTAATTATATGCATCACTGTAACTAGTACTCCATCCATCAATTTATAAGTTGTGCTGCCAGTGTTTGGGGCCGGCGCATGATCACACACATTCATGTGCATGCGGTTGCGCCGGGCGCGGTGCGATGATGCAGTTACCCGCAGCAAAAACTGCCATGCGGGGGACGTGGCATTGACCATTGCACGGCAACAGTCGGTCATCCGGGTGCCCAATAAAGGATACAAAGAGGGATCCTATAGCAGCAAGGACCAGCTTCCCTACCGATAGCTCATCCAACAGAACTCACAAGTTAAGTGTGTTGAGGCTAGAGTAGTCATCAGATGGGTGAACGGATGGGAAGTGGCCTCGATGTTAAATTAACTGATGTGATGGGTCATTGTAAACATTTAATTGCGTTGAATTTATATAGTGCTCCATCATATTAGTTGAATTAACTTCGAGGTCCTTGTTTTGTAATTTTTGACATTTTTTGTTTTTTGTACACATGTTGATTGGCTTGAAGAAGGTCTATCTCGTTACTTTTTGATAATTTTTGGTTTTTGAACACATGTTGATTGGCTTGAATGAAGGTCTATCCCGTTACTTTACGACATGTCTCCAAAACATGGACCTCGAGGTTAATTCAACTAATAGGACGGAGCACTATAAACATTTAATTGCGTTGAATGTATATAGTGCTCCATCATATTAGTTGAATTAACCTCGAGGTCCTTGTTTTGTAATTTTTTACACTTTTTTTGTTTTTTGTACACATGTTGATTGGCTTGAAGAAGGTCTATCTCATTACTTTTTGATAATTTTTGTTTTTTGAACACATGTTGATTGGCTTGAATGAAGGTCTATCCCGTTACTTTACGACATGTTTCCAAAACATGGACCTCGAGGTTAATTCAATTAATAGGATGGAGCACTGTAAACATTTAATTGCGTTGAATGTATATAGTGCTCCATCATATTAGTTGAATTAACCTCGAGGTCCTTGTTTTGTAATTTTTGACATTTTTTTATTTTTGTACACATGTTGATTGGCTTGAAGAAGGTCTATCTCGTTTCTTTTTGATAATTTTTGTTTTTGAACACATGTTGATTGGCTTGAATGAAGGTCTATCCGTTATTTTACTTACATGTTTCCAAAACATGGACCTCAAGGTTAATTTAACTAATAGGACGGAGCACTATATACATTCAACATAATTAAATGCTTTCCAAAAAAGTGATATGATTTCTATGAAACTTATAAGTCATGTATGTCAAATTAACCTCTGTGTATTTGTTCTCGAATTAACCCTCGGGCCTTTTTGCTGCGTATCACACACATCTTGTTAAGTTGAACCATTTATGTTCTCTTCCCTAATCGAAAACAGTTCATTCGACTGAACCGTATGCCGTATATCACACACACCTTGATCTGGCTGACCGTTTCTGTTGCTTTCCCTAATAGCAAACAGTTCATCTGAGTGAGCTATATGCCGTATATAGCACACACATTGATATGGTTTCCCATTTCGTTGTTTTGTCCGATTGCAAATAGTTCGCTTGGATCAACCGTATGCCCCTGCATCGCATTACATTAACTAAAATCTGAACTGCTTTTTATGGCTCCGCCATTGCAAACATTTTGCACCTTTTTGACGCTTATTTTACACCGCCCTTTGTGATTATTGCATCACACACAATTTCGTTGAAGGGTCTCTGATCGTAGTGTCGCGTTAGCAGCAACCTGCAGAGTGTAAGGAAATATAAATAACAACTTTATTATTGCATCTAGGGCATATTTCCTTCAGTCTCCCACTTGTACTAGAGTCAATAATCTAGATTACATTGTAATGATTCTAACACCCATGGAGTCTTGGTGCTGATCATGTTTTGCTCGTGGAAGAGGCTTATTCAACGGGTCTGCAACATTCAGATCCATATGTATTTTTCAAACCTCTATGTCTCCCTCCTTGACTTGATCGCGGATGGATTTGAAGCATCTTTTGATGTGTGTGGTTCTCTTGTGAAATCTGATTCCTTCGCCAAGGAAATTGCTCCAGTATTGTCACAAATGATTTTCATTGGACCCGATGCCCCTAGGTATTACACCTAGATCGGATATGAACTCCTTCATCCAGAGTCCTGTTGGGGAACGTTGCAGAAAATTAAAATTTTTCCTACGGTTTCACCAAGATCCATCTATGAGTTCTACTAAGCAACGAGTAACGGGAGAGAGTTTGCATCTACATACCACTTGTAGATCGAGTACGGAAGCGTTCAAGGGAGTGGTGATGATGAAGACGTTCCCAACGTGATTCCGATCACCGATGACCAAAGTACTGAAAGGACAGCACCTCCGTGTTCAACACACGTACGGGACGATGGCGTCTCCTCCGTCTTGATCCAGCAAGAGTGAAGGAGAGGTTGAGGAAGACAATTCCAATGGCAGCACGACGGCGTGGTGCAGTTGGTACTGCAGTTCTCCAGCAGGCTTCGCCAAGCTTGCGTGGAGAAAGAGAGGTGTTGGGAGGGAGGGCTGCGCCACAATCGTGTTGGCAGCCTCCCCCACCCCTCTATTTATAGGAGGAGAGGGTCAGGGGGCGGCCATCTAGGGTAAACCCTAGATGGGGGCGGCCCAAGGGAGGAGGGAGGTGGCTTGCCCCCAAGCTGGGGCGCCCCTTTAGGGTTTACCCTCCCAAACCCTAGCCGATGGGCCTAGGTGGGAGGCGCGCCCAGCCCACCGGGGCTGGCTCCCTCCCACTTAGCCCATGTGGCCCCCGGGAGAGGTGGCCCCTCCGGTGGACCTCCCGAACCCTCCCGGTAGCCCCTGCATTTTACCAGTATACTACCAAACTTCCCGAGTCCGCTTAACCACTTTCCATATATAAATCTTTACCTCCGGACCATTCCGAACTCCTCGTGACGCCGGGATCTCATCCGGACTCAACAACATTCGTAATCACATACTTGTCTTCCTATTAACCCTAGCGCCACCGAACCTTATGTGTAGACCCTACGGTTCGGGAGACATGCGACATGACCGAGACTACCTCAAGTCAATAACCAACAGCGGATCTGGATACCCATGTTGGCTCCTACATGCTCCTCGATGTTGTCATCGGATGAACCACGATGTCAAGGGTTCAAGTAACCCGTATTCTATTCCCTTTGTCGACGGTATGTTACTTGCCCGAGACTCGATCGTCGGTATCCCAATACCTCGTTAGTCTCTCCACCGCAAGTCACTTTACGCATCAAGAATGCATGATCCCGTGACCGGACACTTGATCACTTTGAGCTCATTATGATGATGCATTACCGAGTGGGCCCTAGTGATACCTCTCCGTAATACGGAGTGACAAATCCAGCCTCGATCCGTGTCAACCCAATGGTCACTTTCGAGATACCTGTAGTGCACCTTTATAGTCACCCGATTACGTTGTGACGCTTGATACACCCAAAGCACTCCTACGGTATCCGGAATTGCACGATCTCATGGTCTAAGGAAGAGATACTTGACATTGGAAAAGCTCTAGCAAAACGAACTACACGATCTTTGTGCTATGCTTAGGATTGGGTCTTGTCCATCACGCCATTCTCCTAATGACGTGATCCCGTTGTCAATGACATCGATGTCCATAGTCGAAACCATGACTATCTGCTGACCAACGAGCTAGTCAACTAGAGGCTTACTAGGACGATTGTAGTCTATGTATCCACACGTGTATTACGATTTCGGATAATACAGTTATAGCATGAATAAAGACAATTATCATGAACAAGGAAATATAATAATAATGCTTTTATTATTGCCTCTAGGGCATATTTCCAACAGTCTCCCACTTGCACTAGAGTCAATAATCTAGTTTACATTGTGATGAACCGAACACCCATAGAGTTCGGTGTTGATCATGTTTTGCCCATGAAGAGGTTTAGTCAACGGATCTGCGACATTCAGATCCGTATGCACTTTACAAATTTCTATGTCTCCATCCCGAACATTTTCACGGATGGAGTTGAAGCGACGCTGATGTGCCTGGTCTTCTTATGAAACCTGGGCTCCTTGGCAAGGGCAATAGCTCCAGTGTTGTCACAGAAGAGTTTGATCGGCCCCGACGCATTGGGTATGACTCCTAGGTCGGTGATGAACTCCTTCACCCAAATTGCTTCATGCGCTGCCTCCGAGGCTGCCATGTACTCCGCTTCACATGTAGATCCCGCCACGACGCTTCGCTTGCAGCTGCACCAGCCATCGCTCCACCATTCAACATATACACGATCCGGTTTGTGACTTAGAGTCATCAGATCGTGTCGAAGCTAGCGCCGACGTAACCTGTTACTGACGAGCTCTTCGTCACCTCCATAAACGAGAAACATGTCCTTTGTCCTTTCGGTACTTCAGATATTCTTGACCGCTGTCCGGTGTTCCTTGCGGGATTACTTTGGTACCTTCCTACCAAACTTACGGCAAGGTTTACATCAGGTCCTGTACACAGCATGGCATACATAATAGATCCTATGGCTGAAGCATAGGGATGACACTCATCTCTTCTTTATCTTTTGTCGTGGTCGGGCATTGAGCCGAGCTCAATTTCACACCTTGTAATACAGGCAAGAACCCTTTCTTGACTGGTCCATTTTGAACTTCTTCAAAATCTTATCAAGGTATGTGCTTTGTGAAAGACCTATGAGGCGCCTCGATCTATCTCTATAGATCTTGATGCCTAATATATAAGCAGCTTCTCCAAGGTCCTTCATTGAAAACACTTATTCAAGTAGGCCTTAATGTTGTCCAAGAATTCTATATCATTTCCCATCGAAGTATGTCATCTACATATAATATGAGAAATGCTACAGAGCTCCCACTCACTTTCTTGTAAACGCAGGCTTCTCCATAAGTCAAGATAAACCCAAACGCTTTGATCATCTCATCAAAGCGAATGTTCCAACTCCGAGATGCTTGCACCAGCCCATAAATGGATCGCTGGAGCTTGCATACTTTGTCGACATTCTTAGGATCGACAAAACCTTCCGGCTGTATCATATACAGCTCTTCCTTAAGATAGCCGTTAAGGAACGCTGTTTTGACGTCCATCTGCCATATCTCATAATCATAGTATGCGGCAATTGCTAACATGATTCGGACGGACTTAAGCTTCGCCACGGAGAGAAAGTCTCATCGTAGTCAATCCCTTGAACTTGCCGATAACCCTTAGCGACAAGTCGAGCTTTATAGATGGTGACATTACCATCCGCGTCCGCCTTCCTCTTAAAAATCCATTTGTTTTCTATATTTCGCCGATCATCGGGCAAGTCACCAAAGTCCACACTTTGTTTTCATACATGGATTCTATCTCGGACTTCATGGCTTCTAGCCATTTGTTGGAATCTGGGCCCGCCATTGCTTCTTCATAGTTCAAGGTTCACCGTTGTCTAACAACATGATTTCCGTGACAGGGTTGCCATACCACTGGTGCGGAACGTGTCCTAGTGGACCCACGAAGTTCAGAGTAACTTGATCCAAGTACCTTGATCATCATCATGAATTTCCTCTTGGTTGGTGTAGGCATCACAGAACATTTTCCGAGCTGCACTACTTTCCTGTTCAAGAGGTAGTACTTCATCGAGTTCTACTTTCCTCCCACTTACTTCTTTCGAGAGAAACTCTTTTCCGTAAAGATTCCGCTCTCGGCAACAAAGATCTTGCCTTCGGATCTAAGGTAGAAGGTATACCCAAAGGTTTCCTTAGGGTATCCTATGAAGACGCATTTTTCCGACTTGGGTTCGAGCTTTTCAGGTTGAAGTTTCTTGACATAAGCATCGCATCCCCAAACTTTTAGAAACGACAGCTTAGGTTTCTTCCCAAACCATAATTCATACGGTGTCGCCTCAACGGACTTAGACGGTGCCCTATTTAAAGTGAATGTAGCTGTCTCTAGAGCGTATCCCCAAAATGATAGCGGTAAATCGGTAAGAGACATCATAGACCGCACCATATCCAATAGAGTGCGACACGACGCTCGACACACCATTATTACCGAGGTGTTCCAGCGGCGTTAGTTGTGAAACGATTCCACATTTTCTTAAGTGTGTACCAAATTCGTGACTTAAATATTCTCCTCCACGATCCGATCGTAAGAATTTTATCTTTCGGTCACGTTGATTCTCTACTTCATTCTGAAATTCCTTGAACTTTTCAAAGGTTTCAGACTTGTGTTTCATCAAGTAGACATACCCATATCTACTCAAGTCATCTGTGAGAGTGAGAACATAACGATATCCTCCATGAGCCTCAACGCCATTGGACCGCACACATCGGTATGTATGATTTCCAACAAGTTGGTTGCTCGCCCATTGTTCCGAGAATGGAGTCTTGGTCATCTTGCCCATGAGGCATGGTTCGCATGTGTCAAATGATTCATAATCAAGAGACTCTAAAAGTCCATCAAGATGGAGCTTCTTCATGCGCTTGACACCAATGTGACCAAGGCGGCAGTGCCACAAGTATGTGGGACTATCGTTATCAACTTTACATCTTTTGGTATTCACGCTATGAACATGTGTAATATTACGCTCGAGATTCATTAAGAATAAACCATTGACCATCGGAGCATGACCATAAAACATATCTCTCATATAAATAGAACAACCATTATTCTCGGATTTAAATGAGTAGCCATCTCGCATTAAACGAGATCCAGATACAATATTCATGCTCAAACTTGGCACCAAATAACAATTATTAAGGTTCATAACTAATCCCGTGGGTAAATGAAGAGGTAGCGTCGACGGCGATCACATCGACTGAACCATTCCCGACGCCGATCGTCACCTCGCCCTTCGCCAGCCTCCGCTTATTCCGCAGCTCCCGCCGTGAGTTACAAATATGAGCAACGGCACCGTATCAAATACCCGGGAGTTACTACGACATCGGTAAGGTACACATCAATTACATGTATATCAAATATACCTTTGGTGTTGCCGCCTTCTTATCCGCTAAGTATTTGGGGCAGTTCCGCTTCAAAGGACCCTTCCCTTGCAATAAAAGCACTCAGCCTCGTGCTTGGGTCCATTCTTTGACTTCTTCCCGCAACTTGCTTATCGGCGCGGCAACCTCCTTGCCGCCCTTCTTGAAGTTCTTCTTGCCCTTGCCCTTCTTAAACTTAGTGGTCTTATTGACCATCAACACTTGATGTTCTTTCTTGATTTCAACCTCGCTGACTTCAAAGATAGAGAACACTTCAGAATGGTCTTTACCATCCCCTGCATGTTGTAGTTCATCACAAAGCTCTTGTAGCTTGGTGGGAGCGATCGAGGATTCTGTCAATGACCGCCTCATCGTGGAGGTTAATATTCAGCTGGGTCATACGGTTGTGCAACCTGCATATCTTCGTAATGTGCTCACCGACGTAACTGTTTTCCTCCATCTTACAACTATAGAACTTGTCGAGATGTCATATCTCTCGACCGGCGTGAGCTTGAAAACAAGTTTCAGCTCTTGAACATCTCATATGCTCCGTGATGCTCAAAACGCTTTTGGAGCCCCGGTTCTAAGCTGTAAAGCATGCCGACCGAACGAGGGAGTAATCATCAAGACGAGACTGCCAAGCATTCATAATGTCTTGGTTCTTCAGGGACGGAGCTTCACCTAGCGGTCCTTCTAGGACGATTGTTTCTGGCAGCTATGAGGATGATCTCGTGTTCCGGACCCAGTCCAGATAGTTGCTGCCGTCATCTTTCAGCTTGGTTTTCTAGGAACGTTGAAGTTCAAGTTGACATGAGCGCTGGCCATTTGATCTACAAGACATATAATTCAAAAGTTTTAGACTAAGTTCATGATAATTAAGTTCATCTAATCAAATTATTAATGAACTCCCACTTAGATTAGACATCCTCTAGTCATCTAAGTGTTACACGATCCGAGTCGACTAGGCCGTGTCCGATCAACACGTGAGACGGACTAGTCTCGTCGGTGAACATTCTCATGTTGATCGATCTTCCATACGACTCGTGTTCGACCTTTCGGTCTCCGTGTTCCGAGGCCATGTCTTCACATGCTTAGGCTCGTCAAGTTAACCCTAAGTGTTTCTGCGTGTGTAAATCTTGCTTACACCCGTTGTATGTGAACGTAAGAATCCATCACACCCGATTAACACGTGGTGCTTAGAAGCGATTTAACTGTAGCAACGGTGCACGTTAGGGAGAACACTTCTTGAAATTGTTCTAAGGATCATCTTATTTACTACCGTCGTTCTAAGTAAACAAGATGCATAATCATAATAAACATCACATGCAATTATAAAGTAGTGACATGATATGGCCAATATCATATAGCTCCTTTGATCTTCATCTTCGGGCTCCATGATCATCCTGTCACCGCATGACACCATGATCTCCATCATCATGATCTCCATCATCGTGCCTCCATGAAGTTGTCACGCCAACGACTACTTCTACTTCTATGGCTAACGCGCTTAGCAATAAAGTAAAGTAAATTACATGGCGTTCTTCAATGACACGCAGGTCATACAAAATAAAGACAACTCCTATGGCTCCTGCCGTTGTCATACTCATCGACATGCAAGTCATGATTCCTATTACAAGAACATGATCTCATACATCACAATATATCATCATTCATCACAACTTGGCCATATCACGTCACATGACAATTGCTGCAAAAACAAGTTAGACGTCCTCTAATTGTTGTTGCATCTTTACGTGGCTGCAATTGGGTTCTAGCAAGAACGCTTTCTTACCTACGAATAACCACAACGTGATCTTGTCAACTTCTATTTACCCTTCATAAGGACCCTGTTCATCGAATCCGCTCCCACTAAAGTAGGAGAGACAGACACCCGCCAGCCACCTTATGCAACTAGTGCATGTTAGTCGGTGGAACCGGTCTCACGAAGAGTACGTAAGGTTGGTCCGGCCGCTTCATCCCACAATACCGCGGAAGCAAGAAACAACTAGTAACGGCAAGTAAGTTGACAAGATCCACGCCCACAACAAAATTGTGTTCTACTCGTGCAAAGAGAACTACGATAGACCTAGCTCATGATGCCACTGTTGGGGAACGCTGCAGAAAATTAAAATTTTTCCTACGGTTTCACCAAGATCCATCTATGAGTTCTACTAAGCAACGAGTAACGGAGAGAGTTTGCATCTACATACCACTTGTAGATCGAGTACGGAAGCGCTCAAGGGAGTGGTGATGATGAAGACGCTCCCAACGTGATTCCGATCACCGATGACCAAAGTACTGAAAGGACAGCACCTCCGTGTTCAACACACGACGGGACGATGGCGCCTCCTCCGCCTTGATCCAGCAAGAGTGAAGGAGAGGTTGAGGAAGACAATTCCAATGGCAGCACGACGGCGTGGTGCAGTTGGTACGGCAGTTCTCGGCAGGGCTTCGCCAAGCTTGCGTGGAGAAAGAGAGGTGTTGGGAGGGAGGCTGCGCCACAATCGTGTTGGCAGCCCTCCCCCACCCCTCTATTTATAGGAGGAGAGGGTCAGGGGGCCGCCATCTAGGGTAAACCCTAGATGGGGCGGCGGCCCAAGGGAGGAGGGAGGTGGCTTGCCCCAAGCTAGGGGGCCCTTTAGGGTTTCCCCTCCCAAACCCTAGCCAAGATGGGCCTAGGGGGGAGGCGCCCAGCCCACCAGTGGGCTGGCTCCTCTCCCACTTAGCCCATGTGGCCCCCGGAGAGGTGGCCCTCCCGTGGACCTCCGAACCTCCCGTAGCACGGCATTTTACCGGTATACCACCAAACTTCCTGAGTCCATTTAACCACTTTCCATATATAAATCTTTACCTCCGACCATTCCGAACTCCTCGTGACGTCCGGGATCTCATCCGGACTCGAACAACATTCGTAATCACATACTTGTCTTCCTATTAACCCTAGCGCCACCGAACCTTATGTGTAGACCCCACGGGTTCGGGAGACATGCGATATGACCGAGACTACCTCAAGTCAATAACCAACAGCGGATCTGGATACCCATGTTGGCTCCTACATGCTCCTCGATGTTGTCATCGGATGAACCACGATGTCAAGGGTTCAAGCAACCCGTATTCTATTCCCTTTGTCGACGGTATGTTACTTGCCCGAGACTCGATCGTCGGTATCCCAATACCTCGTTAGTCTCGCCACCGCAAGTCACTTTACTCGCATCGCAATGCATGATCCCGTGACCGGACACTTGATCACTTTGAGCTCATTATGATGATGCATTACCGAGTGGGCCCTAGTGATACCTCTC